>PVJC01003148.1:9080-72960 GCA_004026665.1 Murina feae
CTTAAATGCACACACAAAAGTCCCTTGGCTGATCTGTTACCCCCCCCCCTCCCCAAAGCTTGGCAATTTCTTATAAAACTAAACCTATTCTTAGCATACAAAACAGCAATCATGTTCTTTGGTATTTACTCAAATGAAGTGAAAACTTATGTCCACACAAAAACCTGCACATGAATGTTTATAGCAGCTTCATTCATACTTGCCAAAACTTGGAAGTGTTATACCCAGATTTCGTTATCCCCAAAGACCACTAGTGAGCCCCGAGTCCAATGCAAAAGCAAAGAGCCTTTATTCGAGCTAGCTCGAGCTCAATCCCACACACACTCACCGAGGCAGCAGTAGGGCGGGGAGAGAGAGCAAGTTTCAGGAGAACAATAGGTTTTATAGGGAGTCTGGAAGTAGTGGGTGGGGTAATGTGTATGGCCCCTGTTGATTGGTCGAGGGAAGGGCCAGGGTTTGGTTGCACAGGGGGCAGGATACAGTTAGCCTAATTTGGACTTGGGTCATTTCCTCTGCATGCCTATTGGCCAGTTTGAGTCAGTCTTGCACAGCCCTTTCAGAAGCAACCAAAATGTCCTTCACTAGGTGAATGGAGAAGTAAACGATGGTACAGAACATTATTCAGCCCTAAAAAAACCCCACAACCTACTCAAGCCACATAAAGACAAGAAGGAAATTGAAAGGCATATTACTAAGTGAAAAATAGTAATCATTCTGGCCCTGGTCAAATAGCTCAGTTGGTTAAAGCATCATCCCAATACATCAAGGGTCCCGTGTTCAATTCTGGTCAAGGGTACATGCCCAGGTTGTGGGTTCAATCCCCAATCAGGACACATATAAGAAATCAACTAATGAATGCATAAGTAAGTGGAACAAGTCAGGGTTTCTCTCTTTCTCTCTAAAATCAGTAAGAAGAAAAATAATCTGAAAAGGCTACCTAATGTATGATTTTAACCATATGACATCCTGAAAAAGGCAAAATTATGGAGACAGTAAAAGGTTCAGAGGTTGCCAGGGATTTGGGGGAGAGGGAGAGATTAGCAGGTGAAGCACAGGGAATTTTTAGGGCAGTGAAAATATTCTGTATGAAACTTTACTAGTAGCTGCATGTCATTAAACACTTGTTAAAACCCAAACATACAAAGAGTGAACTCTAGGGTGAAAATGACCTGTCAATGCTGGATTGTTGATTGTAACAAATGTATCACTCTGGTGCAGATGTTGATGATGTTGATGGTGGGGGAAGCATGGGGGTGGTGGTAAGAAATTAGGAGGGGGTGTATTATATGGGTACTCTTTGTACTTTCTGCTCAATTTTGCTATGAATCTAAAATGCTCTAAAAACTAAAGGTTATTTATTTTGAAAGAAAAATCAACATAAGAAAACAAAGATGTATTGTCTGGTATGATTGTTAGATCTAGTAGGGAATGGGAAGTTCCTGAAAGATCTTTGTTCCTTGAGGTCTGCCACCACTCACCCGGGAAAACAAGAAAGAAGTCCTGTGTGAAAAGAAGAGATTGGGCTATTCTTTGCTGGACAGGTAATGTGTGCTAAGCCCTGTGCTTTATATGAATCATTTCATTTCTTCTTTCAACAACCAAATGAAAATGTTTATATTACACAAAGTGTTGAAAATTCTCTTTTAAAAAATTAGATTTCTTATTTTTTTAGAATACTTTATTAATATTTTTAGAGAGAGAAGGGGAGAGGAAGAGAGTGCAAAACAGATCAGCTGCCTTCTGCATGCCCCCTACTGGGGATTGATCCCGAAACCCCGAAACCCCTGGCATGTGCCCTTGGCCGGAATTGAACTGACAACCTCCTGGTGCACAGGATGACACCCAACCAACTGAGCCACACCGGCCAGGGCAAAATTATTATTATTATTATTATCATTATCATTATACAGCTGGGAAAACTGAGGCTGAGGCATATAGATTTTCCCAGTCACCTGTCTATCTGAGCCCAGAGGCTGAGCTCTAAACCACTAAGGCGGGTTGGGGGCTCTCTCAGCTCCCTTCCACCTTCAACGTTCCACAATTCCATGAATTGTTTTGTCACTTCTGGGGGCCCCGTTGCAGGACTCGGCTTGCTTGGGCATTGGATCCCTAGAAGGACAGTGCTGTGCCCTTAGGGGACTGAGAATTTGACTGCCTGGAGCTTGACTTCATGCAGGAATTTCACACCTTCCCAGACCCTAGCCTGCAGGTGGAGAGTGTCTGGCAGAGAAGCAGCCTTCGAGGCTGGGAAGGGTTGTTCCCACGGAGAGGGAGAGCTCCTCCTCCAGCCCCCAGCCACCTGTTCCCAGCCTCATTCTCTCCACCTCCATGTCTCCACCTCCTTTTCAGAAAGCTAAATCCAATAGCTGGTGGGATCAAGGAGGTATTAATAACCAGACTCTAATCTTTGTGCTGGGGAACAGAGTGAAGAGATAAAATGGAGACACTATAGTCGAACTGCGAAATTATAAAATCAAGTAGGTTGAGGCATGAGGAAATGATTCTATTCTTATTTCTTTGTTTTGTTTTTTAAATATATTTTTATTGATTTTAGAGAGAAAGGGACAGGGAATGAGACATAGAAACAATGATGAGAGAGAATCGTCAATCGACTGCCTTCTGCACACCCCCAACTGGCAATCCATCCTATAACCTCGGCATGTGTCCTGACCAGGAATCGAACCATGACCTCCTGGTTCATAGATAAATGCTCAACTACAGAGCCATGCCCACCGGGCATCTGTTCTTGTTTTAACAAGCCTGGGAACTGAATTTTTTTAACTGTCAGTCCTGTATCAATGCCTGGATATAGGTTAAACCTCCAGATAACCATCTGATTACCCCCTGAAGGACTGAGGTATCCAGACCACCAGACATCCATCATCTAGACTAAGCATGTCAAACTCAAAGGCTAACACAGGCCAAATACTAGTAAATGAGTATGACATGCTTGATCTAGACTGTCATCTAGAGGATCACCATCTTGGTCCAACCTAGAAACAAAGAACACAGGGCTAATCTTCCCAACAATGTACTTTTCACTATAAGAATGCTTAGCGGAGAAACCAAGATGGCGGCATAGGTGAACACCAGAATTGCTGCTGGGCACAACTATTTCAAAACCACAACAAAAAGAAAAATTGGACACCACCCAGACCCACAGGACGGCTGGCTGAGTGGAATTTCTACAACTAGAAATAGACTGAGACGCAGAGGAGGTGCAGAAATAAAGTGCAGAGGGAAGCAGCCAAAATGCAGAGACAAAGAAACAGGCCACAAATGACAGAAATGGAGGAAAGCAAACGACTAGATATAGAGTTCAAAACTACGGTTATAAGGCTTTTCAAGAATATTCTAGAGGCTGCCAATAAATTTAGCAAGACCCTCAAGGATATGAAAAAGGACCAGCTAGAAATTAAGCACACACTGACTGAAATAAAGAATAATATACAGAGATCCAACAGCAGACGAGAGGATCGCAAGAATCAAGTCAAAGATATGAAATATGAAGAAGCAAAACCCACCCAGCCAGAAAAGCAAAAAGAAAAAAGAATCCAAAAATATGAAGATAGTGTAAGGAGTCTCTGGGACAACTTCAAGTGTACCAAGATCAGAATTATAGGAGTGCCAGAAGAAGAGAGAGAGCAAGATATAGAAAACATATTTGAAGAAATAATGACAGAAAACTTCCCCTACCTGGTGAAAGAAATGGACTTGCAAGTCCAGGAAGCACAGAGAATCCCAAACAAAATGAACCAAAAGAGGACCACACCAAGACACATCATAATTAAAATGCCAAGGGCAAAAGACAAGGAGAGAATCTTAAAAGCAGCAAGAGAAAAACAGTCAGTTACCTACAAGGGGGCACCAATATGATTGTCAGCTGATTTCTCAACAGAAACTTTGCAGGCCAGAAGGGAGTGGCAAGAAATATTCAAAGTGATGAATAGCAAGAACCTACAACCAAGATTACTTTACCCAGCAAAGCTATCATTCAGAATTGAAGGTCAGATAAAGTGCTTCACAGACAAGAAAAAGCTAAAAGAGTTCATCACCACCCAACCAGTATCATATGAAATGCTGAAAGGTATCCTTTGAGAAGAGGAAGAAGAAAAAGTAAAGATAAAAATTATGAACAACAAATACATATCTATCAACAAGTGAACCTGAAAATCAAGTGAATAAAAAAAGTCTGATGAACAGAATAAACTGGTGAATAGAATAGAATCAGGGGCATAGAAAGGGTGGACTGACAATTCACAGGGGGAAAGGGGTGTTGGGGGTGTGGGAAGAGACTGGACAAAAATCGTACACCTATGGATGAGGACAGTGGGGGGCGGGGAATAAGGGCAGAGGGTGGGGTGGGAACTGGGAGGAGGGGAGCTATGGAGGGAAAAAAGAGAAACAACTGTAATAATATGAACAATAAATATTTTTTTAAAAGAATGCTGAACTTTTCTTTTCTCTTCAGAACACTCTAGGTATTGCCTAGTTGTGCCTTCAGTTGGCACATCCTAAGGCCTTGGAATAAATCTTTATTATTTATTTCTAGCCAAAGCCTCCTGACTCTTTTTGAGTTCCTTGGACAGGGCTAATTAGAAAGGCATTCTCTCCTGGCAGCCAAGACATTTGAATGCCTTTTCAGCCCATCACTCCAAGCCTTTCATGGCCTTAACGAGGATGAGGGTGACAGGATAATAACCATAACTACCTTGTTTTTAGTGCTGTAGGATGCCAGGTCAGGGTGCCAAATATGTCACTCACATTGTTGCATTCAATCCCTTCAGAGACTTCTAGCATCTCTGTTTTATATATAAGGGAATTGAGAAGTCAAGTAACTTGCCCCAGACCACACAGCAGGTGGACGGCTGGGTAGGAACTGAAATCCTATCTGCCAGCAGCACTGAACCCTCCCGCTAGGGGGAAAGAGCCAATGACAGGCTTCCTGCTCAGGACACAGTAAACATTGCAGCCCAGTTCCTTTAACTTCCAGGAAGAGAGTTGTCTGGGATGGGGTAGGAGAGGGGGAGGAACTTCCAGGAATCCACCTTTTCCGTGGACAGCAGGATCCCACCTCTGGGCTCAAGCCTCATGACAGCCCCAGGGGGCAAAACAGGGCCAGCCTGGGACAGGGCCCTCCCCAGGTTTCTGGAGTGGGGATCAGGTGACAGGAACATCTGCTCCTCCCAGGGAACACAGGGTTCTGCTTAGAGCAGGTCTTGACCCCTCTGCTCACCTTTTTTCTTCTGGTTCTGGTCCTCCACCCTCACTTACTCTTCACTCCTTTGAGGTGCTTGACTCTTGGGGGCATCCAGGAGACAGGGTCAATCACAGGGGGTGGAAGCCTATTTGTCCAGAGGCTATGGTCACAAAGGCCTTGAATTTAGGCTTTTGACATTAGCTTTTGAGGGGCAGTGTTCCCTCCTGGTTAAACCTGCAGCCTCTGGAGCCAGGCTCTGGCTAGGTCTCCCTCCCAGGTCACTTAGGGCTGTGTAGCTTTGGTGAGGTTCCTTAATCTCTCTGTGCCTCAGTTTCTCCATTATAGAATGGAAAGAAGACATTCATCAAAGAAACTTTTAAAAAGCCATCTATCATGCGCCATTCAACACGACCACCGACACCATTTTACTCCATTTCCTTCTGATTTTTCTCCTGTTCATCATTTTTATAACATTGTAATCATGGTGTACTTAAATGCTACACAACTTTTGAGACTTTCTTCATTTAACATTTTATCCTAAGCATTTTCTATAATCATTCAATAGGTGTTTATTCAGGGTCTAGTACGCGCCGGGCATTGTTCTAGGCTGTGGATACATGACAGCTGGCAGAACAAACTCCTCTCCGGGAGCTTACAGTCTACTGGGCATGGCTATACAGCTTTCAGAACTCATTCTTCTTTTTTCTTTTTCAATTACATTCAATGTTGAATTTACATTCAATATTATTTTGTATTAGTTCAGGTATACAGCATAGTGTTTAGACAAATCATATACTTTACAAGTGGTCTCCTGCTGTTTCAATTACCCCTCCTGGCATTGTACATATTTATTACAAATATTATTGCCTACTAGAGGCTTGGTGCACGAAAGTCGTGCATTCAGGGGGTGCCTCAGCCCAGCCTGAGCCCTCTCGCCTCTGGGAGCCCTTGGGGGATGTCCCACTGATGGGAGGCAGGAGAGACTCCTGCCACCACCTGCCATCACCGCTGCTCTCACTAGCTGTGAGCCCAGCTCAGGGCTTCTGGCTGAGCAGCATTCCCCATGGGAGTGCACTGATCACCAGGGAGAAGCTCCTACATTGGGCGTCTGCCTCCTGGTGATCAGTGCTCATCATACTGACCAGTCGTTCAGTTGATTTGCATATTAACCTTTTATTATATAGGATGTTTCCTATGAGAACTCATTCTTTTAAGCCCAGGTCTCATTTACATACAGTAGAGAGTACAAATGTGAAGCGTGGAGGTTCATGGATTTTTACATTTACCTTCAACCATGTAACTGCCACCCAGATTGAGATATAGAACATTACCATCACCCCAGAAAATTCCTTAACCTTCTGCATCAACAGCTACCGTTCTCCCACCAAGCTCATCTTCTGGCTTCTGTCAACATAGATTACTTTCACCTGTTTAAAAACAGGATCTGCTCTTTTAAGAATGCCTGTTTTCTCATTGCTGCAGAATATTCTGTCCTATGGATATATTGTTGGACACGTATTTTGCTCTTAGTTTCTCATTGTTATCAATGATGCTACAGCAAATGCTACATTCCTAATTATCTCCTTTGGTTAGACCCTCATAAGTGAGAGTGATGACTGGTAAATATCAACAGATTGCTCCACCAACAGTGGGAGGAACAAGCTATGGGCACACAGCATAACTGGAATCCAGCTCAATCTTAGGCTGTTTTAGGCGGAAGCCTCGGCATATGATGCTGTGGAGCAGCAGCGTAGCTCCATGAGAAGTTTGACTGGCACGAAGACTCATGACTGGACCTCTCTTGGTCCTGAGTTTGGGACTCAGCTTTATAATGTTAGAACTGTGTACAGCTGGTGGGAAAGAAGCACTGAGATGTGGAGAGAGGGCACTCATATTCAGCTCAATGGACTCCCTCAGCTCTGAGTCCATAAGGAAAATGGAGTTGAGTCCAGCATTCTTCAATGATTCATTCTTTCCATCCTAAACTTCCAAACACCAGATCCTGCGCAATCTCCCACCTGCCCTTCAGTTTTCTAGTTTCCCCCATCTGACTGGTCACAGCCTAGTCCAGATCACCATCACCTCTCTCACCCAGACCTTTGCAACTGACCTCCTCACAATCCTCTTGCCCACATTTGGTCCAATCTCCACCTGGCAGCTAAAAGTGATTTTTTAAACTGGGAATCTAATAATGTTTTAAATCTTTACTTAAACACCCTTGGGGGATGGAAGGGTGTGTTGATGGAATGAATAAACAAAAATCAATGGATAAACAAATATACAAAATATGCTATATAGAGTGGGGCAAAAGTAGGTTCATAATGTAATAATTGATAAGTAATCATACAAGAATAATTAATAATACAAGAATAAACTCTGTTTCATGTACTCACAATTGTAAACCTATCTTGGCCCACCCTGTATACACACAATGGAAGATTATTTAGCCTTAAAAATAAGGAAATTCTGACACTTGCTTAAAGACACTGTGCTAAGTGAAAGTGTCCAGATATATAAGGACAAATATTTTGTGGTCCTGCTTATATATTATCTGGAATAACCAAATATATAGAGACAGACAGTAGAAGTTGCCAGTGGGTCAGGGGAAGAGGGAATGGAGTTTTACTGTTTAATGGGTATATAGAATTTCATTTCAGAAAGTTTTAGAGATGGATAGTAGTGATGCTTACACAAATGAACTCTGTGTACTTAAAATGACTAAACCAGTAAATTTTATGTTACATATATTTTGCCACAATTTTTAAAAATGAACCAATACTTTTATTTCAAGATCCATTAACATGGTCAACACAACTTTACCAGATCTGGCCCTTGCCTTATGTTGGGGTTTTGAGCTGATCATCACACCTTTCCCCCAATCAGTTGGGATCTAGACCTATTAGGAAATAGAAATGGAAGACAGATGGTGAGAGAAAGATATGGGTTTTATCATTGATATAACATTGGGCTGGAGACACCTATAGCCACAACAGAGCTTCCTAATACCTGCCTCCATCCATTGCCTTCTCCCAAATCCTGATTTAACTGCCAGCTCAGGCTTTGGTAGAGCAGCTGGGCACGTAAATTCGCTCCACCTAGGATGCTCTTCCCTCCACAGCTCGCTTGGCTATTTACTATTCATCAGTCATTTCTTAGTATAAATGTCACATGCTCAGATAGGCCTTCGGTGACCCAAAAGACCCATCCTACATCCACTTCCTGCCTACTAGTCTTGTGGTATCTAGAGCTACTTCTTCCTAACACTTTCCACAACTGTGTATAAGTGTCTCTTTCCATGAGAAGGTAAGCTCCCTGAGAGGAGGCCTTCTACATGTTTTGTTCACTGGCCTCTGTGCTGAAGGATGTTTAGCAGTATCCTTGGTCTCCACCTACTGGATGCTTGTAGCATCTCCTAGCTGTGATAACAAAAAATGTCTCCAGACATTGACAGATGTCCCATTGAGAAGCAAATTGCCCTATTTTTAAAATATATATTTTATTGATTTTTTCAGAGAGGAAGGGAGAGGGATAGAGAGCCAGAAACATAGATCAGCTGCCTCCTGCACACTCCCTACTGGGGATGTGCCCGCAACCAAGGTACATGCCCTTGGATCCATTCTCATTAGGGGCATCTCCACTTGCCTTTTCCCATGTGACCCTTTGCTGGAGTAGAAAAAGATCCAGAAGCACCAATCTATGGAACTTAGAACATGGAACCGTGGCTCCACTGACTTATTAGGACCTGAAATTTCTCAGTCCCGCCCAGCCGCCCTGCTGGTGTGGCTCAGTGGTTGAGCATCGACCTATGAACCAGGAGGTCAAGGTTCAATTCCTGGTCAGGGCACATGCCAGGGATTTGGGCTCAATCCCCAGGAGGAAGTGTGCAGGAGGTAGCTGATCAATGATTCTCTCTCATCATTGATGTTTCTTCCTCTCTCTCTCTCTCTCTCCCCCTCTTCCTTCCTCTCTGAAATGAATAAAAAACTATTTTTAAATAAATAACAGTAAATTACTGAGTACCTCTGAGTCTGTTTCCCCAGCTGTAAAATGGTATGCTAATACCATCCATTTTGTAGGGTTCTTGTAAGATTTATAAATACTGGTAACGTTTCTCTTTTAGAGAGGTCTGGGAGTTCAGAACGGGGCAGTGGCTGTGCTAACAGAACCTGCCAGCAGGGGGCTGGAACGCTACATCCAAGTTCTAGTCAACACATTGATTTTTTGAGCATGGTTTTCTAACTTTTTTAAAAAATATATTTTATTGATTTTTTACAGAGAGGAAGGGAGAGGGATAGAGAGTTAGAAACATCAATGAGAGAGAAACATAGATCAGCAGCCTCCTGCACACCTCCTACTGGGGATGTGCTTGCAACCAGGGTACATGCCCTTGACCGGAATCGAACCTGGGACCCTTGAGTCCGCAGGCCGACGCTCTATCCACTGAGCCAAACCAGTCAGGACGGTTTTCTAACTTTTTATGAAAAAACTCAAAACATACACAAAAGTTGAGTAGTTTAACAAACCCCATGTTACCAGCACCAGGAATCAACAACTACCAATCTTCCTCCTCTTGGTTTGCTATGCTGCCTTTGGGGTATTTTTAAAGCATATCCCAGATCACATTTTTATTTTATTCATTATACATCAGTGTGCAGTTCTAATTCTTTTTTAAAAAAAGGGGTTTTATTTCTATAAGCATGGTGTTATCAGACCTTACAAAGAAAAATTAAAAGTCCTTACTTTATCAGTTCATATAAAAAATACATGGATTGTATCAAAGATGCATTTTGATAGTTGGCTCACTTGAATCAGGATCCAAATGTTTTTCCTTTGGTAAAGTCTTGACTATTATGCTTTAATATTCTACCTCCCCTTTTTATTTTCATGCCATGAATATATTGCAGAAACCAGGTCATTTGCCCTGTTGAATGTCCCACATTTTGGCTGATTGTGGTGATAGCCTGTCATTGGATCTTGACTTAATTAGGCTTAGATTCTTTTTTTTTTTTTCTTCCCTGCAAGATTATTCCATGAAGAGCACTTAGTGATTTTAAGACAGGTTAGTGGGTTCAGGCTGTGTCAGCCTAAGGTCTCCATTTCAAAGTTACCCAATTTTTCACCCAAATGTTTTAGCATCATTACATGATTTTTGCCTAGATGCAGTATTTCATTAGGGTTTGCAAAATCATACTTTTCTAATGTTATAATATCTTCTGTGTCTATTAGTTGGAATTCTATAAAAATAACTTTTCTTGCCGGGATGGTGCAGCTCAGTGGCTGAATGTCAATCTATAAATACACCAGGTCACAGTTTGATTCCCCATCAGGGCACATGCCCAGATAGGTGTGCAGAGGGCAGCTGATCAATGATTCTCTCTCATCATTGAGGTTTCTATCTCTCTCCCTCTCCTTCTCTCTGAAATCGATAAAAATATATACGTTCATAAAAAATGAAACCCTTTCCAAGGCCCCGCAATGTGTTCACAGGGCCAATTTGTAATCTTTTTCCTAAAGAGGGCACCCTAAATTGTTTCAGTTTCAAGCTCCACGAGTCCTGAATCCATCTCACAGACTAGAGTCAGCTGTGCTTTGGAGGTTGAGGGGCGTGGATTTCAAGTCTGTTCCGCAGCCAGCTTGAAAGGAGGGGCTCCTATGTTTAATGACTGAGACAAACAAAAGACGCGTCCTCTGGCCTGGAGAATCCATCCCCTGATTCAGATCACTTGTCCATACAGGCAGCTAGCTGTCTACAGAGCCTTCCGTACTTTCCCTCTACTTTCCAGGGCCGAAACCAAGCCTTGGCCGACCCCAGCAGTCCCAGGGGAGAGGTGAAGACTGGGGCCTGGCACCGATTACAGACCACGTTTTTGGGGGTGAGATGGGGGGACGGGAGGTGTGACACTAGGGATGTGAGTATTCAAAGCAGGCACCCTCCCCCCAAAGAAACAGACACCGTCGGATCAAATAAGTCAGAGGCCTGTTTCCCCATTTCTGTAAAAACGGGGTTAATAATAAAGCCTGTGGGGCTTGGTTAGGGTTAGATGAAATAATTTAGACCTTCTCTAAAGTCAGCTCCAGACTCTAGAGAAGGTCAATCAATGGAGGACCGAGAATAAAATGGGGAATGGACTGATCCTCGAGGGCGGCGGCGGCGGTCCCGGTCCCTGAGGAGCTGACGGCCCGGGGCTGGCCGGACGAGCGCGCCGAGCTGACCGCCGGCTGTCTGCTGGCCCAGCGACTGGGCTGACCGTCGGACGGCCCGAGGGCGCGCGGCGTTCTCCGCCAACCCCGACACCCACCCCCTCCCCGCTCCCACCGCCGCCTCTCGCCGCGCGCCCGCTGGGTCCCGACTCCCCACGAGCCCGCGGGTGCGGCCGTCGAGCTGGACGTGCGCGGTGACTGCGGCCAGGTGCAGGCGCCACCGTCCCTTCCTCCGCGCGCCGGGCAGGGCGCCCCCGGCTCCCGGCGGCCGCGGCCCGGGAACAATGAGGCGCCGGCTTCTTTAAGGGAGATACCACCGCGCCGGCGGGCAGGGGACGGCGTCTTCCCAGAGGAGCGCACCCAGCCCGGCGCCGCGGCCGCCTCGGCAGCTGCTCCGCCTGCAAACATGGCTCGGAGACTCTGACAAAGGGGCAGCCTCCCTCCCGGCGGGGCCGACGCCAGGCCTCTCCGCGGGCCCGCCGAGGCGCTCCGCTGCCCGCACGCACCCTAGGCCCGCGCCGAGGAAGATGCACCGGGCGTCCTACCCCGGCGACTCTCGCACACCTGCCCGCAGCTGGGTAGGTCGGCGGGGGCGAAAGGGAGAGGGGTGGCCTCCTCGCTCCCGGGCCTGGCCTCCCCTGCGCGGAGGAACCCGAGTGGTGCGTGCCGCGGCGCGCACACCTTCCCGGCTCCTGACTCCTGGAAGCCGGGGGAGCGGGGAGCGCGGGGCGCGCGCCCAATGGGGACCGCGCTGCGTGCGGCTCGCGCTACGGAAAGCCGGAGGGGGCGGGCCCGCGCGCGGCGTCGGGGTGTGAGTCCGCGCAGCACGGGGGCGCGCGCCGGCCTCTGACGGGAGGCCGCGGCGGCGGAGGCGCGAGCTGCCCGATAATGGCGGCCTGCAGAGCCCGTGAGAGGGAGAAGCGGCGGCGGCGACCCTGAGGTAACTCCGGCGCGTCCGCCTGGCAGAGAGGCCCTGCCGCAGAGCCCAGCCCCGCAGGTGCCCGCCTCACCGGGGGGCCTGTCACAGCTCTGTCAGCGGCGTCCTCCCAGGCAGGGTCGCGCGTCCCTCAGGCCGCCGGCCTCCTCTGATGCCTGTGGCCTCTTCCCCGGACCCCCGGCCGCAGCCGCCAGCGCCCAGGGGTGGGGGGCAGCCGCAGGACGGGCCCCTGCGGGTGCGGGGCCTCGGGAGCATTCCCTCCGGGTTGGGTCTGGAGAGGGTGGGCCTGACCCTTGGCCAATGAGCTGGGCCCGCCGCTGCCGCGTCCGGCGACACCTCTGCCCGGGACCGGCCCTTCCCGGGCGCCAGCAGGTGGACGGCCAGGCCGGCCCGCGCCCGGGCGCCCACCTCAGCCCCGGAGGTGAGCGCGGGATGCGCCGCCGCGCCGTGTTCGGATCGGGTCGCGAGGGTTTCGGACGCGCCGCCCGCCCTCCCCGAGGTGCTGCTGCTGCGCCCGGGTGGACGGGACGCTTCCAGGGGCGCAGGCACCCCGAGACGGCAGCGACGGGCGGCCGGCGGGGCGCGGGCAGAGGGTTCTGGGCCGGGAAGCGGACGCCGGGAAGCGCTCGGGGAGTTGCGGGCCGGGTGTCCAGTGGGCGGCCCCCGGCGCTTCCGTCTTCAGTGTCCAGTCGGCCCCGCGGACGGAGCGTGGCTGTTCCCCGCCTTTCGGCCTCAGGGACCGGCAGCTTTTTGTTCCCCGAACAAAGAGAGCCCCTTGGTAGGTAGGACAGGTTTCCTTGGCAGGAATGACCTACATCTAAATAACTGTTGTTCTACACGGAAAGGTAATCATATTCCAGGTCGCTTCCTTTACTTTTAAAGGGACGTGCGTGTGTGTGTGTGTTTCCTCTCCACAGACTTTATTTTCATTTAGTTGGCAAGAAATAAGGAAGTAACATAAAATTAAAGTGGGAAACGTATACATGTTGACTTAGACAACGACACCTTTTCCTTTCTAAGTGTGGATCTGGTCCACTTTCAGTCCCTAAGCCTAAGCGAGCTGTTTGTATTTCTAACTATGAGGGGTGGGGGGTGCTGTTTGATGACCTTTTGTGTGTGTGTCCGTCAGTTTTTTAAAGAGAAGCTAGAAGTTGCTTCTTCGTGATCAGTAAGGAAGCATGCTGAACGTTTAGGTTTATTTTTAACAGGGACTGTTGAAAGCAGTTTTTGTAAGAGGCGCTATGCGCAGTGGTTAGAGCTGCGGCCGGCAGGGCCGGGTGGCCTGGTTTCAAATCGCGGGCCCACCAGGTCCCAGCCAGCTGTGAGCAAGTTGCTTACACCCCCCATGCTTTCGTTTCCTCACCTATAAAATGGCAATAGTAGGATCCACTTCATGGCATTATTATGAGGATTAAGTGCATTAATACATCTATCTTTCAAAGCGCCGATACCCGGAATACAAAGTGGGGCAAAAGTAGGTTTTCAGTTGTTCGCACGGAAAACAATACAATAATTAATAAATAATAATACAAGAATAAACTTTTGCCCAGGCCTGTTGGGCTCAGTGGATAAGCACCAGCTTCTGGATGGAAGGGTCCCGGGTTTGGTCCGGTCAAGGGCATGTGCCCCGGTTGTGGGCTAGATCCCCAGTAGGGGACTTGCAGGAAGTAGCCAATCCATGATTCTCTCTCATCATTGATGTTTCTATCTCTCCCTCTCTCTCTCTGAAATCAATAAAAATTATATATATATATATATATATATATATATATATATATATATATATATATATAAAACTCTTGCGGTCACAACTGTAAACCTACCTTTGCCCCAACCTGTATGAAAAATTGCTTGAAACAGTTCCTAATAGATGGTACTACAGTAATGTTAGCTGTTTTACTGTTATGATTTAAATGTTTAGATTTGCCCAAGGTATAGCAGATATCTTTCAAGCATTGCACACAGTGAGAGAAATGATAGCTAAATCGTACATAAGAAGCAATACAAACCAGTAGGCATGCTTAATTTCAATAAAGCATTTTGTTGATTTTTTTTTCAGAAGCCTTGACCTTGAAGATGGTGAGTAGCCAGCCAAAGTACGATCTAATACGGGAGGTAGGCCGAGGTAGTTACGGTGTTGTGTATGAAGCAGTCATCAGAAAGACCTCTGCACACGTGGCTGTGAAGAAAATCCGATGCCACGCTCCTGAGAATGTTGAACTAGCCCTGCGTGAGTTCTGGGCCCTAAGCAGCATCAAGAGCCAACATCCAAATGTGATTCACTTGGAGGAATGCATCCTACAAAAAGATGGGATGGTGCAAAAGATGTCCCATGGCTCTAATTCTTCCCTTTACTTACAGGTATGTGTGGTTGAACGGGAAATAGAAATGATTTGAATGTGTCATTGGTAAGCAAAAAGAGGAATGAAAGAATCAGATAGATGAGCTACTTTTAAATGCAGGTGTTCAACATAGGCGTAGAGAGGGGTCTGCCAAAAATTGAATAGATGTTTGCTTTAAAACAAGGTGTTATTTAAACTGTGATGCAAATACCTAAAAATAATATAAGCCACCTGTGATGCCATGATATTTATCAGTCTGCATAGGAATGGGGCAACATAAGAACTAGAGAAGTGATCAAGACTAGTCCCTAATAAGTTTACTTATTTGAAATCAGTTTTTTAAAACTGAAGACAAAAGAAAAAGAAAATCTCCACAATCAATAGCAGCACCCACAGGACACTGCTTTGAACATAAGCCTTTGCTGTTTTAGACGATTATATAGTTTTTTAACCATTCAGTTCCACTTAATTTTCATGAAGTATGTGGCTTAGCACCTGAATGTTATTAACAGTGCTAAAGCTAACTTATTTGAGTTCCTACTTAGTTCCATGCTATGTGCTAAGTGCTTTAAAGGCAGTTGTTCAGAACAATATTATGAGAAAAGTACTATTATTATCTACACACAGATGAAGAAACTGAGGTTTAGATTACATACAAAGTCACATAGATAGCAGTTAGCAGAATTGGAACCTAAAAATTGTGCTCTCTTAACCTCCAATTTGTTATTTTGCCTCCATGTTACTCTTTTATAGACCTGGGGAAAAGCATTAACAGGAAGACAGAAAAGGTTAGTTTTCTTTAGGTTGGCTTCTGCCATCGATCCAAATCTCTAGTAGCTCTATACTCATGAAAGAGAAGAGATCCTTAAGACATAGCTAGTTAAAGGCCAGAACAAAATTTCTTAAGTCCAGTCATTCTTGGGAAGGGAAACAATTTTCCATGAGTGTGTCTGAATTCAGAATTTACCATTAGGCTAAAGTCTGATTTTAAAACAACAAAGGCTATGGATTAGAAACAACAAAGAAAGCAAACAGTACCTGTATGTGTAATTAGTTCTACTGTGTGGTGAACAAATAATTGTGAGAATCTAATATACGTTGCAGTTTACCATGCTATGCCCTGAAGTTTTCTAAAACTGAATATAAAACACAACTATTTTGCCTCTATTTGATTTATTGTTTACTTTTCTAAAAGTGTTTATTTTGTAAGTTATACTCATAGAAAATACCAGAAACATTCTTACCACCGAATTTGCTCTTATAAGTGTATAGAACCTTCCATTGAATATTGGAGACCAAGACATTTAAACACATGACAGTGCTGATGGTATCCTTGAGTCCAGATCAAGCAAGCTTTATAGTAACTAGGTATTAGCTGGTATTTCAAGGCTTTAAGATATAAATACTTCCAAACTTGATTCAGTGATTTTTTTTTAAATTGATCTTAGAGAGAGGAAAGGAGGGGGGTGGGAAGAGGGAGAGAGGAGAGAGAGAAAGAGACATCAATGTGATGGGGATCAAACTCAAAACCTGAGTATGTGCCCTGACTGGGAATCGAACTCACCACGTTTTGGTGTATGGGACAGTGCTCCAACCTACTGAGCCACACTGGCCAGGGCAGTAATGATTTTTTTTTTTTTAATCTAAATCACCTTTTTGTTTAGTAATCTCTTTCCTTCCTCTTTTAAAGCTTGATAGACTTGTGTTTTACTTGTGGCACTTTTTGCTAGGTGTATGACCTTGAATAAATAATCTAACTTTTCCCAGCATCTACCTCTTGTATGTAAAATAGGAATAATAATTTCTATCTTCCATGGAAGTTGTCAAAATTACAAGTGATGCAGATACGATACTTAACATATAGGATTACTCAGTGCTAGGTAGCCCTATTAAAATTGTCTTTCTATAGATTTGTTTAGTTAACCAGATAATTCATCAACACACTTAGTTTATCTAAATTTATATCTAGTAAAGACAACTAATATGTATATCTGATAAAGACAATTAAACCTAGAGAGTGGCCACAGAGTCCCTATGCATAGTCTTCTCAATTCTCTATACAAATCTTTTATTTTTCTCCATGTTTTTCCAGATAGCTTCTTTGTTGTCTATTGGAATCATTAAATCAGTACCTCCTCTGGCCGGTTTCTCAGTGGTTAGAGCATCCACCAGAGGACCAAACAGGTTTGATTCCTCCTAGTCAAGGGCACATACCTCAGTTGCAGGTTCGATAACCAGCCCTGGTTGGTTGGAATGAGTGTGGGAGACACATATTTGGTGTGTGTCTCTCCCATCAATGTTCCTCTCTCTTTTTCTCCTTCACTCCCCCTACCACTCTTTTTCTAAAGATCAATGAAAAAAATACCTTTGGGTGAGGATTTAAAAAAAAAAAAGAAATCAGTTCCTGATATCTAAATACTTCACCTAAAAGAAAATGTAAGACAAGTAATTAACAGAGGACACAATCTCATGCGTAAGAATTTAGTGGCCACTCTGCATACTTGTGATAAGTGTCATGAGTGAGAAGTACAGGATGGCATGGGAACATATAATAGGGAAACTGACATCCTGGGGTTCAATAAGTACTAGCTGCTCTAACTAAACTTGCAGGGTGAAGAGACATTAGCCAGGTGAGTAAGAAAATTTCCTAGGCAGAAAGGACTATGCATATAAATCTATTGAAGCAAAAAGTATGACACGTTCTAAGAATTGAAAGACAATAGTAATACTTTAGTGTATAGAAAGTTATTTTTTATTTTTTTAAATGTATTTTATTGATTTTTTTTACAGAGAGGAAGGGAGAGGGATAGAGAATTAGAAACATCGATGAGAGAGAAACATCGATCAGCTGCCTCCTGCACACCCCCTCCTGGGGATGTGCCTGCAACCAAGGTACATGCCCCCGACCAGAATCGAACCTGGGACCTTTCAGTCCACAGGCTGACGCTCTATCCACTGAGCCAAACTGGTTAGGGCAAGAGTTATTTTTAAAAATATATATTTCTGTTGATTTCAAAGAGAAAGGGAGAGGAAGAGAAAGATAGAAACATCAATGAGGAGAGAGAATCATTGATCGGCTGCCTCCTGAATGCCCTACATTGGAAATGGAGCCCACAACCCAGCCTGACCAGGAATCTTGGTTCCTGGGTCAACACTCAATCACTGAGTCACACCTGATTGGGCTAGGCTGAGCTATTTTAAATGAGGCTAGAAAGCTCAGCAGACGTCAGAGCACACAGGAGCCCTTAGCTCTT
This sequence comes from Murina feae, assembly GCA_004026665.1. Taxonomy (NCBI): domain Eukaryota; kingdom Metazoa; phylum Chordata; class Mammalia; order Chiroptera; family Vespertilionidae; genus Murina; species Murina feae. The sequence continues at coordinate 27,015 of PVJC01003148.1, forward strand.
ATTAAAGAGCCTAGACTATATCCTAAGAGAACAGGAAAGCTATTGAAGAGAGAGAGCCAGTGACTAACATCCTCTTCACATGAAAATAAGCAAATTGGGCTCTGTGTTGCTATAGCTCTCAATCAGAGGACCTCAAACTATAGCCCTAGATCAGTTTTTGTATAGCCTAAATGCTAAAAATAGTTTTTACATTTTTTAAGAATTTAAAAAAAAATGAAAGGACAAAGAACATGGAACAGAGAGATAAAGCCTAAAATATGTATTTACTGTCTGTCTTTACTCTAAACCATTCTTTGAATCCTAGAACTTCGCATTGCTTAAACTGTTTAGGAAGTTTGCTTTTGAGAGTAAAGCCAGAAAAAGAGTGAAGTAAGAGTGATGGTACTGGTCTTTACTCTCAGCATATTTACCGTAGTAATAGTGCACCTGGTAAATAATTATGATATAGTCTTTCATTTTCTGTCTTCACTGGCAAACACTTGCAACAAAGAAATGCAGGCCAAAAGGACATTAGCAGACCTTGCAGTTACTGTTGTTTGCCATGGGGGGAAATGGCACGGAGAATTGTTCTTTACTTTTGCCCGCCAAAGTGATAAGAGGAAGTTCCGGTAGATTTGAATGTAAAGTTAGCAGTTCACTCACTCTTCAGCAATGCTTCAGCTTCCCTACCGAGTTTCTTTTAAACCCATGGTTCCAAAGAGGACACCATAGAACATATGTTTTCAAAGCACTATATGCCTGTATTTTATTTATTTTTTAAATTTTTTTTATTAATTTCAGAGGGGAAGGGAGAGGGAGGAGATAGAAACATCAGTGAGAGAGTATCATGGACTGGCTGCCTTCTGCATGCCCCACACTGGGGACCCAGCCCACAACCTGGCCACGTGTCCTGACCAGGAATCAAACCCAGGACCTCATGGTTCATATGTCGATGCTCAACCACTGAGCCACACCAGCCAGGGCTATATACCTGTATTTTAGAATGGTAGTTCATGTTCAGTAAAATAATTAATACTCTTGATAATAGGAGAATTATAATTAGATAATAACAAATAAAACAGTGATTTATTCCAGATTTTCAGCTTGTATCAAAGAAAATTACAAACTCCAATTGAGTATTTATATCAAAATGCAAATATAATTTTTATAAATTGAATTTTTAGAAACTATCTGGTGATACAAAGAGCCAACATATTTGCATTCTGGTTGTAGAAGTGTATAGAGTAATGTCAGTCTTTTTTCTTTTTTTTTTTTTAATATATTTTATTGATTTTTTACAGAGAGGAAGGGAGAGGGATAGAGAGTTAGAAACGTCGATGAGAGGGAAACATCAATCAGCTGCCTCCTGCACACTCCCCACTGGGGATGTGCCCACAACCAAGGTACATGCCCTTGACCGGAATCGAACCTGGGACCCTTGAGTCCACAGGCCTACGCTCTATCCACTGAGCCAAACTGGTTAGGGCATGTCAGTCTTTTTCATCAGTGACTATAGGAGCACTTTATTTCTGTAATAACAAGTTGTTCCTTAATCATTTTTTTTCTCGATTTTTTAGATGATGTTGATAGTCTATGTACAATGAGGAAGAAGAATATTTCAGGCAGTTTCATTTAATATCATTTCCTAATTGATGTTTATATGCCAGCTGGCAATCTCCCAGGATCTAACTGCTAAACATCAATCTTTTCATGAAGCTATTAGCTAAGTGGGTAGAGTTCAACTCCATTGACACATGCAGTTGGACACTTTTCAAAATAAAGCTATTTCTAAATAAGTTTTTAGCTCTTGACTTGGAGGTTTGGTGTGTACTCATTAGGGACAAAGTGACAGTTTCAAGTACTGAAATTTAAAATAACATGCACATATGAAAACACTGACCAAATAAAATATTTACAGAATATCCACATAAAATTGAAGACTAAATTAACCAGTTACTCTTTTTTTATAGCTGAATTATATAAACTATGCAGATGATTATAAACTGTTTTCTTTTCCTTCTTATAGCTTGTAGAGACTTCATTAAAAGGAGAAATTGCCTTTGATCCCAGAAGCGCCTATTACTTGTGGTTTGTAATGGATTTTTGTGATGGAGGAGATATGAATGAGTATCTGTTGTCCAGGAAGCCCAATCGTAAAACTAACACCAGCTTCATGCTTCAGCTGAGCAGTGCCCTGGCTTTCTTGCATAAAAACCAGATCATCCATCGAGATCTTAAACCTGATAACATCTTGATTTCTCAAAGCAGGTTGGATACCAGTGACTTGGAACCCACACTGAAAGTGGCTGATTTTGGTCTAAGTAAAGTGTGTTCAGCCTCTGGGCAGAACCCAGAAGAACCTGTCAGTGTAAACAAGTGTTTCCTTTCCACAGCCTGTGGGACAGATTTCTACATGGCTCCTGAAGTATGGGAGGGACATTACACAGCAAAGGCTGACATCTTTGCTCTGGGGATTATCATCTGGGCAATGCTGGAAAGGATCACATTCATAGACACAGAGACAAAGAAGGAACTCTTGGGGAGTTATGTGAAACAAGGAACTGAGATTGTGCCTGTTGGGGAGGCACTTCTGGAAAATCCCAAAATGGAACTTCTTATTCCTGTGAAAAAAAAGACTATGAATGGGCGAATGAAACAACTGATTAAGGAAATGCTGGCTGCAAACCCTCAGGATCGTCCAGATGCTTTTGAACTAGAACTCAGATTAGTACAAATTGCATTTAAAGATAGCAGCTGGGAAACGTGACACATACATTATTTGCAAATATCTTGGATGATATGCTGCTTCTGTTTTCACAGTAATGCAACATAATGTGGCTGAAAAGAACATAAAAAGCTGAACCTCACCTTCTAAGGGTTTAGAATTTATTGTGGGATTTTTTTTCCTCATTTTTCTTAAGTCTGAGCTGGCCACTTTGTTAGTATGTTTTAAATGTATTACCAATGTGGGTGTAAAAATTTTTTTTAATGATCTTTGGTAGAAGTTTGGCAGGAAAATTCTCTAAGAGCCAAGAAGAAAAGAGAATCCAGTTTTCTGGAAATATGTCTCTAAGTATTTTAGACATTCCTTGTCAGTATTAGCAATTTCCATGGAAGAAGAGGTTTGCGTGCTGGTAATGCAACCTTTGAAGCTTTGTAAAGGAAGCATATATGTATATATTTATGTATATGTAAGTATGTGAACGTGTGCATTTTGCATTCCGTATGAAGAAAATGCCACTTCTGTTTAAATTATTTGATGTAGGTTTGGGTTTTTGAGATTTGCTGGTGAAATCAGTGATGAAAAATAAAAGAATCTTCCTTCATCCTCTTACCCTACCCCTCCCTCTAATGAAATCATACCAAGTTCTTTATTTTTATAATTATACAGTTTTTCTAAAAGCATCATTTTGGAGGGCCTAAAATAATCTGATTAAACATAAATGAAATTAAGTGATCAAAGCTGCCGAATACGTTTGAGCTCTCCAGTGCCCTATAACTGCAGGAGTAGAACTAGCAATGCAGTTGTGTGGTAGCAGGTTGGCAAGGATATTGATGATTCCGTTCATACCTTCTTTAGGTAGCCAAGCATTCAGTTAATTAAACCACTGCATTGGGACATGTTTGCACTTGAGCATCTGCAATCTGAACACAGGATTCTTCTATTTCTGAAATCGTTGCTATATATAATATATGTACTATAGTACTTGATAAATTACTTTTTTTATTTCAAGAATTTGTCTAAGCCTCAGCATAAAATTGAAGAAACCAAATGAGCTCTATCCTCACATTACCTACCTTGAATCGTCTCTTGTTTCATCACTGGAATTCCTTTCATTTTTGTACTAACGCTGTTTTCTAATTTGACACAGTAATGGTAGTGATATAGTTCTATTAAATGTTGATCACCTTTTTCTAACGGAGATGATACCTATATAGTTTGGCAAATGGACAATATATTGTGACATCAACTATATCTTTCAAGTAGAAAAGTTATAGATTTTATACAGTCATTGGTATGGTCTGTATAAAAAACTAGTAGACCATTACTCCTCTTGAAGTCAATTTGATTTTAACTCTACGTGGTTATCTCCAGTTTTTCTGTAAAAGCAGATAGTTAATATCTAAGGAAAAAAAATTTTCCTAAAACAGAACATTAGCCTTCAAGGTTAGAGACCTTAAGACTATATCTAGGTTGATCTTTATAAAGCACTAGAACCTTTGGTCAAAAGTATTTTTAAAAGTTAGAATATTGAAATAATCGATAGTTTACATAGTCTCTTCAGATGTTCCTTTTGAACTTCCACAACTTTTGGAATATTGCTATCATAACTTCTTTTCTTATTTAAAATTTGTTCAGGGGACTATAAAAGGTAAAAAAGCACAAAGAAATTAGAGTATATAAACTTTCTGAACTATGTGTTACTTATCTGGAAGTTTTAAACTTAGACTAAGATTTTATTGAAATAAAGTCTTTTAAAATGAAGACTTTAACATCACTTTCAGGATAATAAGAAGTGGAACAATACATTGGCACCTCATGATAATTGACCCTCTAGAGCACCAAATTAATATAACACAGATCTGGCCAAGGGGATTGAGTTACTGGAAGTAAAGAGCATCATTGTAATGTCTGTCAATAACGTGACCGAGATTCATGATGATTCACGTGATAGTAAGGTCTTCAAATATCTATGTGCTTACAGCCATCCTTTCCTATGTACACCGTTTTTGGTCCTGCTTCATTTAAAAAGTTAATGATTATTTATTTTGAAAGATTTAACCTGTGAGGTAAAATTCTTTTCTTTCATTAGTGGTAAGGTTGTGAGGTGGTCAGGAAGTTTCTTCTGGAATTTTCTCAAGTCTTTGTATCCTAAAATAGCCTTAGATACCAAGCAAAATGACAGTAAATTCTTTGTCATTATTTGTTCTTTCAATCAGGAGGTATTTATTAAGTACCTACTGTGTGCTCAGCACTAAAGATCAGTTGATAAACTGACAATTTAAAACGGTGTATAGCTGTAGGTCTTTTCCAGCCTGGAGTAAGAAATACAAGAGATTAGCAATACTTGAAAATTCTTGAATATTTGCTATAGAAAAAATGAAAGAAAATTTGTGCACAGTGCCTTGCCCATAATAGGTACTCAATAAACAGTTATTCTTCATAGAGTCTCTTGCCATGATTTTATAGTGTTTTATGAAATTTGTCTTAATTGAAAAAAAAGACCAAATATTTAAAATAAGCTTGTAGGCAGCTGTGACCAGTTAAAATATGGAGTTGTACAGTTAGTTCCTAGAATGTTATTTTGCACTAGTTGTCACTTAGAAAGATGGGGTTCCTGTAGATTTTTTGGTGCTAAGGGATACTTTGTCATTATGATGAAGTAAGTGTTAAGTGTCAGATAAATAGCACACTGAATAGTTTTTCTGCTGGTCTGTTTTTTCCTCTTTGTTGTTGTTTTTAACTGTAAGATGTTTATCAAACTATTGTAGCAGCTACAAAATAATTCACCAGCATGACAAAATGGTCAAAAAATAAGTCATCAGCACTTCAAAAATGAAAGCAACTTTTGAAATTTTCTTTTAAAATTGTCAAATATATTTTATGAAGAATTTATAAAAGGGGGAAATAATTGTAATTTATTGTTCATGACTTTTTTTTTTTTTAATAAAGTGAGTTTCAACAAAAAGCAACCCTGAATATTCTACTTTACTGGTTTGGTGGCTCTCTGAGTAGTTCCATAATGCTTTACTTAATGAATGTAATACAGGGTATAAAATTTGAAATGATGTCATTTTCAGCCTTATCTATTAAACTTTCTATAGTAGAAGCTATACCTGAGGGAAATATGATTGAATTATGAAAGTTCTTTTCAGCATTTTGTCTAAAATTTTAGTGTTTTCTATTTTGCAGAATTGGTCAGAAGAACTTGTATATATAATATATATGTATATTTTTAAATATTTTCATTGATTTCAGAGAGGAAGGGAAAGGGAGAGAGAGATAGAAACATCAATTATTAGAGAATCATTGATTGGCTGCCTTCTGCATGCCCCCTACTGGGGATCAAGCCCGCTACCTGGGCATGTGCTCTTGACCAGAATTGAACTCAGGACCCTTCAGTCCTCAGGCTGACGCTCTATCCACTTGGCCAAACCAGCCAGGGCTATATATTTTTTAATCCTCACCCAAGGACATGCTTAGAGAGAGGAAAACAGGAGAGAAGAGAAACATCAATCAGTTGCCTTCTGTATACTACCTAACTGGGGTGAAACCTGATGCCCAGGTATCATCTGATCCACTTGGTGGGGCTGAAAAAATTTTTTCCATTTATCTTTCTATTTTATTAAGCTGAGGATGCATTCCAGACTCAGAATGAAGGAAAGAAAATGCAGTTTTTCTGTCTATAACTTGAGACCATGGTTTCTTTTCCATAAAGTCATCTGGTCCACTTTTTTCTTTCCTTTATAGGTTTTATTATGTATCTCTCCTCCATAATAAGCAAAGTACTGAGGATACAGTGCACTTGGTGTCCAATGGAACAGCAGAGGGAAAATGGGAGACAGGAACATTAACTTTACATGTGATTAATGATGAGTAGGAAAGAAGGCATCAGGAATTGTGGCTGCTTCCGACTCTGCCACTCTTTCCTGGTATTGACAAGCAAATTTTGCTTTCTATTTAAAGATTAATATTTTAAATTAACTAAAACTATAAATATTTGTATTACTAGCCTTTTTATAATCCTTTGCAGTTTACAAAATGACTTCACAAGGTTTTGCATATCTTTTCAATAGGTTTTACTTAAAATATGGACTGACTTGATGAAGAATCTTTTAGTAATAACACGTTAGCGAGGTAGTAGTTTTACCCTACTACAGGGCTTTAGTGCCTAATCTCTGACCCCAGTTGGAGTTTCCTCTAACAACAAAGCTTTACCTTTCTCACTGAAGTAATAACCTGTAGTTTTTTGGATCTTTTATTTAAATTCAAATGCTGCTCTCTGTTGGCCAATCATAGGTGTCTGCTAAAGTGCAGTGTAATGATAGACAGTTGGTTTGTGGTTAGATAATAACTCCTACTTAAGGAAGCCTACCGGCCACACCTCTTGAGGGCAAAGTGCATCTTTTAAAGGCAGTACTTTCCCTTTTGCAATGAGTCCTCATTGGTTAGAAGGGAATTGTGTGGTTTTTTTCTCACGTGTGTGTTTTTTTTAAAAAGATGCCTGGGCTTTTGTTTGACTTCACAATTTCATTTCCTGTTCAGCCCTAGTATTTCAAGCTTAGCTCGTCCTGAACAGAAGTTAGGCAACTTGCTATTGCCAAAGGCATCATGCTTAGTAGCAACAGCACATGTTTTGTTGTAGCAGATTTCATATTGAATACTAGCTTTTGCTGACACCTACATAATTAACGTGCGGCATTGGACAAGTCATTTGATTCCGAGCCTTAGTTCCCCTATCTGTAAAATGGAGATATTTACATTTTGGGGGCTTTTGTAAGAGTCAGAGATAATTTATATGTCAATGTGAGAAACGTCAAACCTGTAGAAAATTTTTATGAGTTTATTTGAGCCAAACTGGACATATGCTGAGGAACAAGATCTCAAATGCGCCAGAGAGTAAGTCTTGCAGCTTCTTCTCCTATTTTAAATATATGTATATATATATTGATTGATTTCAGAGAGGAAGCGGGGGAGAGAGAGAAACATTAATGATGAGAGAGGGAACCATTGATCGGCTGTCTCCTGCATGCCCCACACTGGGGAATGAGCCTGAAATCCAGGCATGTGTCCTGACTGGGAATTGAAACATGACCTTGTGGTTTATAAGTCAGCACTTTGCCACTGAGCCACACCTGTCAGGCTTGTTTTGTTTTTTGATCTGGGGGCTGGTTAGACAGGTATATTTATATTGTAAAAATTCACCAAGCTGCACTTAACAATTTATATATTTTCCTGCAAGTATATATAGTTCAGTAAAACTTTATTTAAAAAAAAACATGTATGCACATTGGAGCTGAAGACTACCTTGACAGTTGTTTCAGAGGCAGAGGGAAAGGACACAGACTTAGAAATCAGATCCTGCCTTTCTGTATTTGCTGTGTGACTTTCATGAGTTTCCTAACCTCTCAAATTCACAGTTCCCACATGTATAAAGGAGGGATAAGGCCTGGTTGTGGTGACTCGGTGGACTGAGCGTCGTTCCACCGACCAAGAGGTCCTGGATTTTATTCTAGTTAGGGCACGTGCACAGGTTGCAGGCTTGACTACCAGTAGGGGTATGCAATGGGTAGCCAATCACTGATTCTCTCTCAGCATTGATGTTTTTATCTCTCTCCCTCTCCCTTCCTCTCTGAAATCAATAAAAAATATATTTTAATAGAGAGATAATACCTGATTCAGCACTATGAAGATGAAATAAGATGATGCATGTAGAAATGCATGGCACACTTAAATGATTGCTTCTCATTCTCTTTGGAAGACTCATAGGGAGTGACTCTGAGCTGCCTTCATTGGTAATTTACACCCCTGATAGGTAGTAGGTCTGCTTGTTTTTAATTTAAATTAGCTTCTATTTTCCCACAATTATTTGAAAAATATCTTTCCTATATAATAGGGTAATATGCAAATCGACCAAACAGCAGAACGACTGGTCGCTATGATGCATATTGACCACCAGGGGGCAGACGTTCAAGGCAGGAGCTGCCCCCTGGCGGTCAGTGTGCTCCCACAGAGGGAGCATTGCTCAGCCACAAACTGGGCTGATAGCTAATGAGCCCAGCGGCCTGCCTTCAAGGCAGTGCTAAGAATGCCCTACTGCAGTAGACCCGCTCCCTGCTACACCCTCCCCTCCCCCCGACCCCCAAGACTCCCAGACTGTGAAAGGGCACAGGCCAGGCTGAGGGACCCCACTCTCACAATGAACAAGTGTTAGGCACCAGGCCTCTAGTATTAATATAATGTCCTGCCTGGCTCTCTGCCCTGTAGCCCTACACAGGTATAGTTCTTAACTAACAATCTTCTTAGCCTGGTTTTCTTTCCTTTTCCTATTTTCTGAAAACATGATAATAATTCATAATGTCTTCCATTCAGCCAGATTTCAAGTGGTTCTGAATGATGTTTGTTCTATATTTTAGTTGTAATTTTGATGTGGTTGTAGGAGGCAATGAATACAGCTGTTTACTTACACTGCCATCTTGGTTCTCTTGCCAGGAACAATATTTTTTAAATACTTAGAGAAAAAATAATTAATCTAGAACTTTACACCCAGAAAAAAAATGAAGATGAACCCTGGCCGAGTAGCTCAGTTGGTTGGAGTGTTGTCCCAATGTTCCAAGGTTGTGGGTTCGAACTCTGGTCAGGGTACATATAATGGGCAACTAGTGAATGCATAAATGAGTAGAACAGAAAATTGATGTTTAAAAGAAAAGAAAAGAAAAAGAAAATGAACCCAGCTGGTGTAGCTCAGTGGTTGAGCATCATCCTATGGACCAAGATGTCCCTGGTTCACACTTCAACTCAGAAGGGTTAATTGGTCTTTGAGGATGACAGAAGCTTTGCATTTGGAACTCTCCCAGACTATGTCTTAGTGTCTTTGCCTCTGCTTACAATTCTAGAAGATCTGGTTCTCACCTGTGTTCTTTTGGTATAATAAAAAATAAATCATAAAATCAGTATCGCTGAAGGTTCTTGGATATTGTGACTATAAGGGAAATTATGTATAACAAAACCAATGTTATCACAGGCTAATTGGCATAAACAAGAGTTAGGTTCCTGCAGCACATTTCTAGTTAGTGACCCAAAACACTTCTAATATTAAACATTGATATAAGTGAGAGTCTCATATATATTTAAGAAAGATGAATAAAACAAGTAAGGTCATTCTTTTCCAACCCACTTATTCCAGGTTAGGGTCACAGGTGACCAGAGCCTCTCCAGGCAGCTCAGGGCACAAGGTAGGACCCACCCTGAAGCAGATGCCCTTCCATCACAGAGGCGCACTCACACACACACACACACACTCACTCACACACACTCACTCACTCCATCAGGGACAATGTAGACATGCCCATTCGCCTCACAGGCAAAGCTTTGGAATCCTTAGGAAAAATTCACACAGACATGGGGAGACTATGCAAACTCCATGCAGACAGTGTCTCTCAGTCATGAATTGTGGCTTTCCCCCACCCCCATCAATGTTATAATGAAACAATGTTATTCAAGGACCTTATGTGTAGCACTTCCCTGTATTCAATTTGTTGTTTAAGCAAATTATTGAACCTGAGAATGGTCATGTCATGGGAACTCCCGAATACGTGGCTAGCTCCTCCCAAGAGAGGGAGACCCTGGGAGTCTCTGAAGTGGCCTCTGATGTCTAGAATAAGGTCAGTCTTATGGGGAGTGTTCCCCAGACTGTGATGTTTGCATAAACTCCCTCATAGCTATTGGGTAATAAAAAGGTGCAAACTATTAATAAATGCATCTTTAATAAAACTGTAAAAGAAACCAGCCTCCTTCCCCCAAAGTACATACTATATGGTTACATCAACATAAAATTCTGTATAATTAATATGACAGAAACCAGCTCAGTGTTTGCCTAGGGATGGAGGGGGGTAGGTGGTAGGAGGATGGACTAACATGGAGCATGAGGAAGTTTTGGGGGATGATAAGTATGTTCATGGGTTTCATACATATATCAGAATTCACCGAACTATGCACTTAAATTTATGCATTTTACTTTACGTCAATTATACTTCAATAAAACCATTTACATTTTTTTTAAGATGCCCTGGGTCCATTTCATAATAATCAAATGAGAATTTCAGTAGGTAGGGCCCTCACATTAATATTTCTCAGCATTAGTGATTCTAAGGTGAAAACAGGAATCAAAACAGCATTGGTCAGACTGTAGAATAGGTAGAAAAGGTCACAGTGCAGTGTCTTTCAGATTTGCTTGCCTCCTACCAAACAACACCCCACTCACGGCCCAAAGTCAAGACCCTATCTTCACCCTCAGACTCCTACCTCATGTTAGAACTTACCCGTGTCTTGAGAAACAGAAAGAAGAGGCAGTGTGTTATATCACTACCAGGTATTTTACTCCAGGGCAAGGCTCCTTAAGCCAGAATTCAACAAAGTAATTCAGGATTCTCAGTGGACAGACTAGAATTATTACAAGCAAAGTTTTACATGCCTATGCATTTTTCCATAGAGACAGTTCACAACTTTTCTCAAATTCTCTTTTTTAAATATATTTGTATTGATTTCAGAGTGGAAGGGAGAGGGAGAGAGAGATAGGAACATCCATTATGAGAATCATTGATTGGCTGTCTTCTGCACACCCCCTACTGGAGCCCACAACCCTGGGCACGTGCCCTTGGTCGGAATTGAACCTTGGACCCCTCAGTATGCAGACAGATGCTCTGTCCACTGAACCAAACTGGCTAGGGCTTTTCTCAGATTCTTGAAAAGGTCCAAAAGACCTTTGAACTACTATTTCCACCATTTTAACAGCCACTATTACAGCTGCATAAGGAACCATTGCATGAAAACATTGGGTACGGGGCAAATGGAGCAAATGTTGAAAAGTAAAGAATGAACACCAAAGGGATTCAGAAGCTAAATCACAGATTAGACCAAGGTAGGCTGGAATGAACTGGTTGTCTACTGGGAAGTACCCATTCCTACCTAGATCTAACATGTCAGAACACAGCTACGTGTGTTTGCGGGGGCTCTGGTCCTTCTCCAGCTGGCTCACAGACTAACCAGTCTGCTCCAGAGGTTTGACTTGGCCCTGTGTCTTCCAGTTTAGCAGACAGTATTTCCTGAAGCTATAAGAGATCTGGTGGGCCCTCAACTCCTCTGATCATTTTTGTACCAGTGGATGCGGGGGAAACACTTGATTCTTCTAATCCTTCCCAAAGGAATGGCAGTACTTGAGGGCTACAAAGGGCTGTGGAGAAAAAAAAAATTCTTTGGAGTTAAATCATATGTTTATTTTGGCCTATCTTTTATCTTAGACCCAGTCCTTAAAGGAGAAACTTCTGACTTAAGGATTTCTTTCAAGGACATAGGACCAAAAGGGTTCAATAGACTTATGTCTTTGATTTTTATATAATTAATTACTGTCAGCACTAAGTATAATTTCCAAGAGTCCTTCCACCTCTAAAATTCAATAATTATTCCTGGTCAGTGTGGCTCAGTGGTTGAACATTAACCTATGAGCCAGGAGGTCATGGTTCAATTCCCTTCTGGCTCAATCCCCAGTGTGTGTGTGTGTGTGGGGGGGTTTAGGGAACAGCTGATCAATGATGTTTCTCTCTCTCTCCCTCTCTTTCTCTTTCTCAGTTTCTCTCTCTCTCTCTCTCTCTCTCTCTCTCTCTCTCTCTCTCTCTTACTCTCTCAAATCAATAAAAACATATTTTTTTAAATACCCAAACATATCTATATATATAAAAGCCAAAGCGACCGGATGACCAGTCAACTGGTCTGCTATGACATGCACTGACTACCAGGGGGCAGATGCTCAATGAAGGAGCTTCCCCCTGGTGGTCAGTGCGCTCTCACAGCGGGAGCACTGCTCAGCGAGCTTACTGAGCAGTGGCTGCAGCAGGCACAGTGGGGCCAGAATGAGAGGAGCGGCTCAGGCTCCTCCTGGGCCACCTGCTGCTTCACACACTACTATATCCCTCAGGGGATGTCGGACTGCCAGTTTTGGCCAGATCCCTGGGGGATCCAGGATTGCAAGAGGGCGCAGGCCAGGCTGAGGGACCCCATCAGTGCACGAATCCATGCACCAGGCCTCTAGTAAGGTAATAAGGCACCATGAGAGAGAACAAGTAGAATTGAGAGATGATGGAAACAGACCTTCAAAAATATAGGAATTACCAGACATACAATATAAAATAGCCTTGTTTAATATGTTTAAAGAAATGAAGAGAAGCTTAATACTATATGGTAACTAGTAAATTTGAAAAAGAACCAAATACAATTTCTTTTTCTCTTGGAAATGAAAAGATATGCTAATTGAAATTGAAAACTCAGTAGAACTTATCATTATGTTAGAATTGCTGAGGTAACTATTAGAAGACAGAGCTTATAACTTCCAGATGAATAAGGGGTGGGAGAGAGAAATAAATTTTTAAAATGTTAAAATGCCAGGTCCATGTGGTTCAGTGGTTCAGTGTTGACCTGTGAACTGGGAGGCCACAGTTCCATTCCCAGTCAGGGCACATGCCTGGATTTTGGGCTCAGACCACAGTAGGGGTTGTGCAAGAGGCAGCCAATTGATGATTCTCTATCATCATTGATGTTTCTATCTCTCCCTCTCTCTTCTTCTCTGAAATCAATAGAACATATTTTTTCAATCTTTCTAAAAGAGGGGCAGAAAACTACAGCAAACATAAAGCACATTGTAAGATGACAGAAATAAATAAAGACGTATTGATCTCAATGAATAAGTAAATTATCCAGTTCAAAACTAAAGGTTATCAGGTCGAATAAAATGTTTTTGATGTTTTGTTCACAAAGACCAATCTAAATTGTAGGAACACAGATGGACAAAGTTTGGAAAAAGAGCCACTGCATGGGGAGGAGAATGAAATCCCTGTGTTAAAGCAAAAAGCATCATTAGGGATAAAGAAGGTCACTATACAATGATAAGGTCAGTTCACCAGACAGAGAACACGTCTAAATTAATATGCATCAAATACCACAGCCTCAAAATGGCAGAGAGAAATGGACAAATCCGCCGTGCCTTCATGGGATATTTTAACACACTGCTCCTAGTAATTGATAGATCAAATAAGCAAACAAAACTTCAGTAAGGACATGGGAGACTTCAGCCTTACAATTAACAAGCTCTATATGTGCCAGTCACTTATGTCTATCCCTATACATATACGTCACTGTCTTAATTACTGCAAAATTAAATGAATTAACCCTTAGCACCACCCTTGGCCCATGGCAAGTACTTAATAGATGTCAGTGACAGCAGCAGCACGGAACTTACCATGTGATTTGGATGGAGCCACCTCACCTCTGTGAGCCCCAGTTACCTTTTCTAAAAAGTGGCCATAATTACCTTTCCAAATTGCTTTGCAAACCAAATGAGAATAATGAACGGGAAGATATTTCATAAACTAACAAGAAAAAAATAGAAATGTGTGGGGAAGCACGGGACTTGGTTAGAATGTCTGTAAGAAGGGTTCTCTGAAAGGTCGGGGGCCTCTGAGGGGACCTTGCCAAAGGCAGCAGCCCCTACCTTGACTTTTCCAATTAAATCTAAGGCCACGGGTATTTTGCTAGAATCTCTGTTTAGTCTTTTAAAAGCATATACTTTCTCAAAAATGCTTACCCTGCTGACTGTATCTAAAGGTTAATTTTAGTTCAAGCTATTGTATATAATAAAAGGCTAATATGCAAATCGACCGAATGGTGGAACATCTGGTTGCTATGATGTGCACTGACCACCAGGGGGCAGACACTCAATGCAGGAGCTGCCCCCTGGTGGTCAGTGTGCTCCCACAGGGAGAACACCACTCAGCCAGAAGGCAGACTCACCGCTGGTGAGCCAAGTGAAGCAGCAGTGGTGGGAGCCTCTCCCACCTCCACAGCAGCACTAAGGATGCCATCAGTTGGACATCTCCCAAGGGCTCCTGGACTGTGAGAAGGTGCAGACCAGGCTGAGAGACCTCTCTCCCCCAACCCCCGCCAGTGCATGAATTTCATGCACTGGGCCTCTAGTTATGACAATAAAAGCCAAAGAAGGCAGACAAACAAAACTACTTGGCAACAATAGCCAAGTAATGCCTTAGCCCTCTCTTTCACAAAAATATATGTTAGAACAATCTGTTCACCCATCACTCAGAGCCTGCTGGTCAACCCCACAAAATAAATGAAAGGGTGTACTGCTCTTACGGGTTAACTGGTATTACCAAGCACCAAGTGTCAAAGTAAGTAACCATCAGAGTGGTCACCAGGTGGAACCACAGAGCTAAGTTGTGGACCCTTGGCTACTAGAGCTGAGGAAAAAGAGCCAGCAGATAACCGCGGATCAGGACGGCTTCTTGAAAGATAAAGCCTGCCCTCTAGTGGGTGGACCTGGAACACCTTGCTCCAACACAGACTGGCATTGTCCTTGGGTAAAGCATTTCCCAAACTGAGTCTCTACCTCCCCTCAGTTCCACAGACTTGCTTCCTGTAGTCATGATAGGATAGGATGGGGTAATTTGGGGAATAAAATTATCACTGTGGCCTGTGCCTCCAAGTGCCAAGTTCACCTAATCCCACAGTCTTGTTAGGACTGTCTCTAAAGGGTTGGCCACAGATCTCACAGTATCACTAAACAAGATTTGTCCTAGGCTCCCATCTCCTGAAGACCAATTTCTTGGAGATCAGTAGGGCTAGCAAGGGTGGCCTCTTTGACTAAAGCTGGAACCTCATGAGGCCAAGGGGAACAGACAACTCAGGGTCTTGGCCCTTGACGGCACAAAGATTTATTCTCATTTCTCTCTTGAAGGCACTTAAAAATTACGAAGTATTAAGTGGGTGCTTAGTACTTGTTTGTAGACTAAATTTTGATGGGAGGAAGTAAAAAAGGATGTCTAAATTTCAAAAAGAATATAAAAGCAGTAAGAGTGATATATGAAAACATGAATAAAGCCCATGGAACACGCAGGAAATTGAGGAGGAAGGAAGAGAACTCCAGGAAAAGAAACAGTATGAGGAAAGAAAAAGAAACACAGCAAGTCATGAAATGTTTAGAGGCTGGCAAGGACAGAGAAACATGTGGGTGGAATTCAGCATGTTGATAAACGGGATTGTGAAGAATCCTGAGAGCCCGCCCCAGGGCTTGAGGTCAAGAGCACAAGGAGTTCAGTTGCCTGGGTTTGAATCCTAGCTTCACCATTTACAAGCGTGTGAGAACTCAGGCATGTTGCTTGCCTTCTTTGGGCCTCAACTTCCCCACTTGTAAAGTAGGAGCAAGAAGAGTATCTATCTTCTTATAGGAATAAATGAGAGATTCTATGTAAAATGTTGGACATAGCATCTGATACATTAGCTAGTATTATTATTATCATTCTTTTTGCTGATAATACTTTCTACATAATGAGAACAAGGGATACAGTTTTCAAGAAACAAGAATAAATAAATTTCAAATAAAGTAGAAAGAGATGTGTTGAAGGAGCTGCTAAGAGGCCCCTATGTCCCCCTTCAGAAGGGACATCTGAATGGGGTCTCAGACTAAAAGTTATTGGGAGGCTGAATTGTTCGCGGGGGGTGGGGATGTAATCCAGGCAAGAGATGATGATGGCTGGGACCAGAGGGTAGGGGCGGAGTGAGTAGAACTCATCTAAACCTTATGTATTCTGAAGCTAGAGCCAAAAGATGCTGCTAATGGATTAGATGTGGAATGCGAAAGGAGATGCATCCAAGATTACCCAGAGGTTCTGACCTGAGCAATTGGAAGGATGCTGAGATGAAGGATCAACTGAAATGAGGAAAGTAATGGTTCGGCAGTTGTGGAGGGATGGGAGATAGGTCATTAGTTTAGTGTTGAATCTTTGGTTCCCAGATATTAGCCCAATTCAAACTCGATGCCTAATAATTCCTAAAATGTCCGGACTTTCCCTTCTCCCTTCCCTGGAGAAAGATGTATTATAAATGGTTATGGCAGTGCTGCAAGGTTCTCCCCTAAGAGAACTGGCCTCCTAGTCCATCAAGACTTCAGGTCTGTGAACTGGCTTAGATCTGGAAATTAGCCCAAAAGACTGAGATAGGCTCCCCTGTGACAATAATTCAAGATAGGCTTCTGACCGTAAGACGTGGAGTTTTTCTGGTAATATGCCTCCATAATATTTCATAAGTGCTCATCTGCTTAGAGAAACTAGATCAAAGATCCCTGGAAGTCAAAACATTCTGATGGTCACTTCATTCCCACTCTGTGACTCTGGCAGTTCAGCTCTGCCACTTGGCCCCTTCTCCTCTAAGACTCCACCATCCCCAGTGATACAGGGAGCCCATTAGACCCCTCGCCTCTCCCACTAGACCCCTGCTACGGAGGACATCCACCAGAAAAATACTCAAAGATATTGAAACTGCTTTCACTGATGCTTATCTCAACACCTAGGTGAAGAACTACCCTCTGAGCCCTCTTGGGGAATGTACTTGGTGGGATTAGGGAGTACAGGCAATTTCATGTGGTAAGTCTTCTTCAACATTCCTATATTCTTAGGCACTAGGCTAAGGCGACCAGATGTCCCGCTTTTGGCGGGACAGTCCCGATTTTTAACAATTTGTCCTGCGTCCTGCAGCATTTTTAAAAAGTCCTGATTTTTGGAAAGAGACACATGTACTACTCTTTGTAATATTTTAAGTAATAAAAAAAAAAAAAGAACCTCCCCGCTCCTCCCCCAGTCAATGTGTCCCGCTTTACCAATGTTACACTAGGCAGATTAACCAAGGAAATGCTGGCATGTCAACCTCACTGACAGTATACGGATCACGCTGAGTACTAGTTTTAGTCAGCCGAACGAGCAAACTATTAGAGTTACTTTGGCTGCAAGAGGCGACACATTAACTCTAGGATCTCTTGTGAGGGCCCTTATGTTAGTGAAATCAGTATGATCCAGTGTTATTTTCTTTCCTCCTTGACTCCACCCAAGACGTGCTAAACAAGGTTCTCTGAAGTGGAGTCCTGACATCTGTCTTGTTAACAAGCCCCGCAGGTCAATTTAATGTCTGGGCCACCCGGAATGACATTTGGGAACCACGGGTCTAATCAGGGACTTGCTCTCGTCCAAGAATGAGCTCCTAGCAAGGTCCGGACCAGAACCTTGGTCTCCTGACTCCTTATGGGAACATCTACTGCTCTCCCAGGTCAGCTTGACAACAAACCTGAAGGTATCTGGTCAGCATGCCCGCGACATCAGTGTGAGAGAGGTTCAAATGGTGAGCAAACCTAGGCTGCACACACTCGGTGCTGCAGAAACCGTGGTGAAGGTGACCCTAGTTTGGGAGAGAATGGTGCATTTCCTCCTGGTGTATTTTGGTGTCAGTGACTGAAAAATCAACCCAACAGGGTTAAGCCAAAAGAAAATGTATTTATCCTGTGAGGAGCATGTACAGTTTTGCTTCAGACACGGCTAGTTGCAGAGACCCCACCCCTCAAGGATGGTTTTCACTCTCTCCACTCTGTTGACTCGGTTCTGCAGCAGGCTGTCCTCTCAACGCCCTTTATTCCCAGGTTCTGGCACAACAAGGACGAGAGAGAAGCTTTTTCTCAGAGGTCCCAGCAAGTCTCATGGGCTATCATTTGAGTTCCATGTTCATTTTTAAATGAAGTAGTGGAGCCCGGCTGGCCTGGCTCAGTAGTTGAGAATTGACCTAGGAACCAGGAGGTCGCGGTTCAATTCCTGGCCAGGACGTATGCCCAGGTTGCGGGGCTCAATCCTCAGTGTGGGGTGTGCAGGAGGCAGCCGATCAATGATTCTCTCTCATCATTAATGTTTCTATCTTTCTTTTCCTTTCTCTCTGAAATCAATAATTTTAAAATATATCTATTATAAATATAAATAACATAAATGAAGTCGTGGGAGGGAAATAAATGTAGTAGTGGGGCCAGAGAATTGTGATAGGCTTTTGACCCAGGCCTAGATCAAGTGCCCCACTCTGAGTCAACTTACCCCGCTCTGGGAGCACAAGGTGGCCGAGGTCAGGGTAAGATGCCAGAAGAAAGGTGAGTCATTGCTGAGTGGCAGAACTGCAGGTGTGCAGTGTGGAACGATGGGGAAGCTGACGATGACTGTGAAGAAGGTGACAGTTCTAATGCAGGGGCAGGATCCAGGTGCTGGTTATAATTCTGTGATGATGTCAGGAATGGTGGTTACAACGCCACCGTTGCCCAGCCCTGAATTGCCTTCCTCACATATAAAAGTGAAGGTGCCCACAGTCAGGTAGCTTCAATGCAACACAACACTTCTATGGCCATAGCTCGGTGCCACCCTTAGAACTTGCTAAAAGGACTGCTGCCCTTTAAATGGCCCCTACTACACAAAACACTCCAAAAGTCATTTCTTGAAGACCACGTGGGCACCTGTGACTCGGGCCCCAGTGCTCAAAGCTGCCCTGTGTAAGCCGTACCCTCAACACCTGCTCTCAGGCCTAACACTGTTCAGCCCCAGCCGTCAAACACGTCTCCCCATCTCTTGCTCTGTATCCTCGAAATAAGACAACTGCATACAAATGTCATGAAGGTTTGCGCTGCTGCAGACAGTCACTGTGGGGAGTGTGGGGAAGACTCAGTGGTGAAAGCACTTAGGTAAGAGAAACGACAAATTAATTAACTTGTCAAATCCTCCTTCTCAGAGAGCATGAATGCCGTAGATTCAGGCACAAGGCACTCTTGTTCCCCAGCAAGTGCCGAGTGTCCGTTTTCCTGCTTCACTCCATGTTCCAATGAGCAGCATAGCATTTGCAATAGTAGCATGTGATGGCTGAGGATCATGCTGCATTATTAAACAATATATTTTATTTTTAAATTTGTAAATTCAGGTGCAGTATGCAAGAAGCATGGTGCATTGCTTTAGGACAGCGGTTCTCAACCTGTGGGTCGCGACCCCTTTGGGGGTCGAACGACCCTTTCACAGGGGTCACCTAAATACATCCTGCATATCAGATATTTACATTACCATTCATAACAGTAGCAAAATTACATTTATGAAGTAGCAACAAAAATAATGTTATGGTCAGGGGGAGGAACTGTATTAAAAGGTCGAGGCATTAGGAAGGTTGAGAACCACTGCTTTAGGAGATGGTGAAAATGGTGAGATAAGAAGTAGGATTTACATGATGCCATTAAAATATATTGAAATGTTTTCTGTAATTAATGATAACTTATCATATACACCCCATTTAAATGTTTGAATATGTTATGTAACATTCATAGTTCATCTCTAATGTAAATATTGCTTTAAAATTTTTATTTTCAATTCTAGTTGCTACCACCTCAGCAGAGTAAAGTTTCACCACACTAAAATTTTAAAAAACTAAAAATAAGCCCTAGCTCAGTGGATAGAGTGTCAGCCTGCGAACTGAAATGTCCCAGGTTCGGTTCCGGTCAAGGGCACATGCCCGGGTTGTGGGCTCGATCCCCAGTGGGGGACTTGCAGTAGGCAGCCAATCTATGATTCTCTCTCATCATGGATGTTTTTCTCTCTCTCCCTTTTCCTTCCTCTCTGAAATCAATAAAAATATATTTTTAAAAATAAATAAAATAAAAACTGAAAAGAAAAGAAAACACAAACTGAGGAGGTAATTTAATTAGGCATTTCTATCAGTAGAATACAAATTATGTGAAGCCTTAATTATAGGAAAGAATTTCAGGCACAATAGCCTGCTCCACCTCTCCCTCTGACAGCAATTTTGCTGAAATCAAGGAAGAAAAATAGATTCAGTGGAATAATGATGTAATAATTTATGAATTATTCACATCTTTATTTTCATACTCATTCGACATTGCCGGTCCTTTAATAAAACACCCATGTGTGCTTAATAATAAGTAAGTTGAGTCATCTTTGGTATTTTGACGATTTTCTATGTGTAAAAAATCTAAACATTTTTCAGCCCCTCAATATGAAAATGCAGCTGTCAAGACAGGAGGAAGATTCCTTGCCCCTGCATTCTATGAAAAATCCTCGCTTCTTCTCCAGATGTTTCCCCGTTTTATTAAGTCTAGATTGGATGTTTTTGTTCCTTGTACTCAATCTAAAGGCACACTGTGTTGATGAACACAGTGGTGGAAAGTGAAGATAATGAAGATGGCGAAGATGTGGAGACGGAGGTGTAGGCTGGAGCGAGGACTGCATTGAGATTACTCTTTTTTTTAAAAAAAAATTATTGATTTTTTACAGAGAGGAAGGGAGAGGAATAGAGAGTTAGAAACATCGATCAGCTGCCTCTTGCACACCTCCTACTGGGGATGTGTCCGCAACCAAGGTACATGCCCTTGACTGGAATCGAACCTGGGACCTTTCAGTCCTCAGGCCAACGTTCTATCCACTGAGCCAAACCGGATAGAGCTTGAGATTACTCTTGTTCCAATCCTTGCTTCCACCCAGCACGGGGAGTCAACAGAGCAAGCAAGGCAGGAAGGCCAGCAGGCAGTGAGAGGAGGCTTGCGCCAGCCAGACCTGCGGTACAGCTGAGGTGGCAGGTGATTCATTGGCTAAGAGCTGAGCCCTGGAGTCCCAGCTCCCCGTCTGCAAGCTGTGTGGCCCTCCGTGAGCCACGTCACCCTTCTCAGCCTGTGTCCTCACCCACCTCACATACAGTTTTGTCAGAAGTGAGTGAGGTACTGAGCAGAAAGCACTTAGCTAAGTGCCTAGCATACAGTAAGCAATAGGTGTAGTTGGTTTTGTTATTGAAACAATAGAAAGCCTAGCTATTTTTTAAATGTTTCAATTCTTTTTTTTAGAGGGAGGAAGAGAGAGGATCAGAGAGATAGAAATGTCCATCAGACCCTGATTGGTTTAACTCAATGGATAGAGCGTCGGCCTGCGGACTGAAAGGTTCCGGGTTCGGTTCCGGTCAAAGGCATGTACCTTGGTTGCAGTCACATCCCCAGTGGTGGGTGTGCAGCAGGCAGCTGATCGATGTTTCTCTCTCATCGATGTTTCTAACTCTATCCCTCTCCCTTCCTCTCTGTAAAAAAAATCAATAAAATATATTTTTAAAAAATAAAAAAAAAAGAAATGTCCATCAGAGAGAAACATCATCTATTGGCTGCCTCCTTGCATGCCCACCACTGGGGACCGAGCCCACAGCCCGGGCATGTGCCCTGACCTGGGAATCCAACCAGCGACTTCTCAGTTCATGGGTCAGTGCTCGACAGCTGGGCCACACTGGCTGGGCAGCCCTATCTTATTCATACTGCTCACTAGGAGCTCAGGGGGAAAATGGTTAATGGCATCTGCTTCTTCACCCTCCCTCCCCCCACAACCGCCTCCTCTCTCTTGGCCACCCCTGTCACTCAACCCCCCCTTCAGTGGCTACTGGGCAATGGGTGCTGGGCACCTGGCTCTGCCCCAGGCTGCCCCTCAGAGGGAGAGTGGAGCCAGGCTATTGTTGCAGCTGAAATTCTTTCCGAAAGGGAAAGCTCTGGCGGAGAGGATGGCTGTTCTAATCTCTCTGGGGGTTCCTCCCGTGGCCCCTGGCTGAGCTCCTCCCTCTCTGAATGAGACCCCTTCTCTCATTCGGAGCCTTTTCTCAGGATCTCCATCACCTCGCTGAACTCATCTCCTCACAAAACCCCTCCCTTCTCTGTACCCATCTTCTCTCTAAACCCTCCTGAGCCCCTACCCAGCAGCCCCTTCCCAGCCTCTTGCCCTCACTGACAGCCTGGCTCCTGCTGTCCCCTAGGCCTATTGCTCTCAGTATCCCTCCCACAATTCCCCTACCCTCTGCTCTCCAACCCCCCTAAGCCCAACCCCCATCCCACCCCCATCTTACCCCCATCAGAAATCCCTTCCAGGCCCAGCTACCCTCTCCTCTTTGAAAGCTTCCCACTTCACCCCGACAGAGTAAATTCCCCCTCCCCAGGTCACCGCAGCACAGCTCTCACACCTCTGCCCCGCCCCCACCTCCACCCCCAAGCAGGCTGAGCTCCCGGGAGCAAAACCCGCCTGCTGATCCCAGGCCACAGAGCGGTGTTCAAAATGATTTGTTGACAGCAGCTGAGAGTGAGACTGTAGGAATAGAAAAAAAAAATGTTTAAAAAGATTTAGGCCAGAGTTGTCTGGAAGGTGTTGATAGAGGGCAAGAGCTAAGACTCAGGTACATCTAACATTGTTTTTAGCATGTTTATTTTACTTTAAAAAATTTTTTTATTGATTTCAGAGAGGAAGGGAGAGGGAGAGGGAGAAGGAGAGAGAAACATCAATGATGAGAGAGATTCGTTGATCAGCTGCCTCCTGCATGCCCCACACTGGGGATTGAGCCCTGCCCGGGAGTCGAACCATGACCTCCTAGTTCATAGGTTGACGCTTAACCACTGAGTGATGCTGGCCAGGCTCATCTAATATTTTGAGCCCCTGAAGCCCCAGGTGCTTTCTCTTCTCTGCCATTCTACACAAAAGGAAATTCAGAGCGGCTCAGTTCTTGTTCAAGGCCACACAGCCAGTGAGTGGTCGAGTAGGATTAGAACGAAAGGTGGGCCGAGGTGTGGATGGCTGTGGCGAGGGTGGCTGACTGGTGGGGTGACACGTTTCTCCTCTGTGACAATGTGGGTCTGGGGTCTGGGGCTGGATCTGAAGGGCCTCCCTGACCCACCAGCCTCTCCTAGAGGGAGCCAGTTCTGACTCAGGCTTATTCCCATCGATCCTCAGGGTAATACGGGAATGAGCTCCAAAACAGGAAGGAAACATCTCTCAGGTTTGGCCTCCCTTCCACCCTACCCCCCCAGGCCCTGGCTCTAGGGCCGGAAGGAGCCACTTTAAGGATCTCCCTGGGGACCCATGACCAGAAAGACAGATGATCTGGTCACAGCAAGAGACAGGCAGGCAGGCCGGGCAGGCCGCTGCAGCTCCACCTCATTATCCCCCCATCTCCCGCTCACTCTTTCAAGCCTCTCTCACCCAAGACCCATGATAGAGGGTCTGTGCCCCCTAGCATCCCAGACAGAGTACTGTCCCCCTCAGAGAACTCCTGAAAGACTCCTTGACCACTCTCCCCCTCGGGCTCCTGAGGGTAGAGCGGCTCCCCCCCCCTCGGACTAGAGACTCTCAGGGTCGAGTGGGTGTCTGCCCGCACCCGAGAACACTCAGGCAGGGAGACGGATCACTTCTAGTCACCTCATCAGACTGCGTTCCCCCTTCTGTAGTCCAGCATCTACCTTTGGTCCCTAGAAAAGAGAAGAGAAAGGGACTCCCTGCCCTTCTACCCAACCCGGATGCTCCTTTAAGACCAAAAGGATGGGGGTGGTATCAGCAGTCAGACACAACAGCCCCATCCTCCCCCTCCTTCACAGGCCAGGTTTCCTGCCATTGACAGCATCCCAGCTGGGCCCTGCCCAGCCTCCAAGCTTAACCCCTTCACAGCCAGACCTCAGGACAACTTCATCTATAAAATTAGGAGATGAAAATACCCATTTCACCCTAACCGGTTTGGCTCAGTGGATAGAGCGTCGGCCTGCAGACTTGAGGGGTCCCAGGTTTGATTCCGGTCCAGGGCATGTACCTCGGTTGTGGGCACATTCCCAGTAGGGGATGCGCAGGAGGCAGCTGATTAATGTTTCTCTCTCATCAATGTTTCTAACTCTCTATCCCTCTCCCTTCCTCTCTGTAAAAAATCAATAAAATAGGAAGTACCCATTTCATTTGGTTGTTTTGAGGCTTAAATGTGTTAATCACTTGTTTGAAATACTCAGAATAGTGCCTAGTATTTACTGATCTCTCAATAAAAGTCAACAATTATTCCTAATTGTGTGAGCTTGGATCAGTCATTTCCCCTCTCTGAGACTCAGTCTCTTCCACTGTCAAATGGGAAGAAGAATAAAACCTACCCGCCTAACGGTGCCCTGGGGATGAATTGTAATAAAGCACATGAAAGCATTTTGTACAGTAACAACACCATAGGAAACTATCATGGACAAAGTAATAATAATCCTAACTGGGTATAAAAATCTCTTCTCAGGAGGTGGGCCTTCTGCTTTTCAGACTTGACGGGCAGAGGGTGCAGTGGAAGGAGTGGATTTGGCGTTGGGTTTGGACAAGTCTCTCCCCTCTCCGGATCCAGTTTCCTTATCCTGCTGGTCACCCTGTCTAGGGTCCTTGGGAGGGACAAAGGAGATCGGAGAACACAGGTGTGACTGTGCTTTGTAAATGTTAAAAAGTGCTAGAAAGGACGGAAGGCCGCCAGGTGCCAGGTAGAGGCGGGCAAGGCCCCTTGGCAGGGAATTGGTCTTTGAACTCTGGGCACCACAGAGTTTACCTGCTGGGGAGTGGGGAGGAGCCCTCCTGGCATCAGCACTGTGGGGACAGGCTCCTCCTGAGACATGAGGTGCCAGACAAGAACCCCAAGAAACCGTGGGGGCGGAGGAGAAAGGAGGCCAAAGGACCTAGGCTTGTCCTCAAATCATCCCTTCATCTTCCTCTTCCCAGTCAATGCCCTTTGCCATCAGAAGACTTTGGGCAGAGGCACCTCCAACGGGCTCCCAGGTGACCTTCACGCCAAGACTTGCTGGGACAGGCTCCCCCTGAACAACATCACTGCCCCCAGCCTTAGGCTGCAGATTGCTGGCCTCGCCCATGGAGAGCAGGCTTGATGCCCACACGCCCGCCCGGACCAGGACAGGCCTGAGCCTGCTACAGAGGGGGAAGGCACAGTTGTTAGAAAGAACCCTGCTCTGTCTTCCTATTCCAACCAAGAGGATGTGCCAAGGCCCAGAGCGGGCTGACCCTACGTGAACAGCATGTTCCCACCCTAAGCCTCTGAAGGAGGCTTGGGAATCAGGAGAACTTGCTTTTGAGGTCCTGGCTGTGCCCCAAGCTCACTGTACCTCCAGGCAATTCATTTAACCCATCAGGGCCTGTGTGACCACCTATAAAATAAAGGAGCTGGGCCCGCTCCACAGCCCTCTCCAACACAAACTGTGGCCAGGAAGGAGTTAATGGAGGCCAGGCTCTGGGTCAGGGAGGCGAGGGTTAATCTGGGGGGGGGAGTAGGCTCTCTCAGCTTTTCCTGTGGAGAGTGAGGTTTGGCTGCCACCAAAGTTACTTCTAGTCCCTGCTGTCCCTCCTGCCCTCAGTCTGGACCTGCCCTCGGACCTCTGCATTCAGCCTTCCCACACAGAGGTGAGTGCATCCTGAGCCCAGTACTGAGATGGGGGGGCACCCAGGGACCCAAAGTGGGGAGCCTGGCTCCAAGCTAAGGGGAACAGTTCCCCAGCCCTCATCTGGAGCAGAAGCCTTGGACAAAGTTCGGACCACTAGCCCCAGGACTGGGAGAAA
Organism: Murina feae; assembly: GCA_004026665.1. Lineage (NCBI taxonomy): Eukaryota > Metazoa > Chordata > Mammalia > Chiroptera > Vespertilionidae > Murina > Murina feae. The sequence goes on from PVJC01003148.1 coordinate 53,001, forward strand.
GTGGGCGAAGGGATGTCTGCCAGGATCTAGGGTGGGGCATCTGTGGTTGGGCAAGGCCAGCCCAGAAGGCAGGGAAGAGGCAGTGGATGGCAGACTATTGTGTTCCCTATGTTTAGGGACTTTTTATAGCTTCTGCATTTGGGGCTGGGAAGAAGCGGAGGGGCTGAGGGGTGTAAGGGTATCGTGAGGTCAGATAAGTACAATGCCCTCCTGAGACCTTGGAATCTGACCCATTGCCTGGTATAGTCCTTAGGAGCCAGGAAGGAAGGCACTGCCAGACTCTCCTTGCTTCCTGGGTTCCCAGTCACCTATGGGCTGATTTACTAGACACTAACGGCGCGTGTGTATGAGTGTGTGTGGGTGGGTGTGTGTTTGTGGGTGTGTAAAGCTGAACAAGTTGCACCGGGGTGAGTGGGGGCTCATCACCAGGGCTCCCCTCCCCCCACCCCTGACAAGTTCTATTGCTTTGTTGCCTCCAGACTTGAGATCCTTTAAGCCCCCAGAACTGATGTGTCCCTCTCAGCTGAATGGAGGATGGAGGGAGTAAGGGGGCAGGGGTGGGGTGGGGTGTGCTGAGCTGAGCTGTGTGGGTGGCCCATTCTGTGCCTGCCAAGGAAACTGTCACCTCTTGATTTACAACCCCTCCAGGCGCCTTTCCCCTGCAGAGGGAAGTGGAGAAGAAGGGTCATGGGGTCTCAGGATGAGAAGGAGGCAGGGACCCTGAGGGCAGATTTCTGGGAGTGCAGGTTTTGGGAAGAATCAATGGCAGAAACATTTTAAATGAGGCCAGGGGCCCATCTCTAACGGAAATTGCTTGGTTGTGTATCAGCGGGAATACAAGAGAGAGAAAAAAGGATGTTCTGACAGGCAAGTGAGAGGTGCAATCTGAACCAGTTCTGGAATGCAAGGCAAGAGACCTAGCTCCAGTCCGAGGCCCTAATTCTCAGGAGGCCTTAGCGAGCCCCCTCCTCTCTGGGCCAGGGTCACAGTCTGTGGGACGGAAATGCAGAGGTAGGTAAGGTGATGTTTACCGTTGGGCATTCTGGGATTCCCTTGGCAGGGGCACAGCGTGGGTGGGTAGCAGGCAGCTGGCTGACAGGACCTGGCGATCACCGGCATCTCCTCCTCAACGGCCCTCCTGGGCCTGGGCAGGGCCGTTGGCTGCAATTACTGGCGACTCCTACACTGTGGTTATATCCCTGACCTCGGTGCTTGGGGTGGGAAGGGTGGGCCATGCTAGAGCCAGCCTGTGGCTGGGAAGCGTCCTTGTCTTGGACTCCAAGTTGCTGGTTTGGGAAGAGGTATTTTTTCCGGTCGAGGCCACTTTCGGGAATTGGGCCCGGACCAGCCCGGTTTCCTTTCCCAAGTGTCCTGCTTGCTGATGCCTGCTTGGCATGGTCCTGTGGCCAGATTGGGGTAACCCTCCCTGTGGCATAGGGAGCCCGTGCCCAGTGTCTTTGAGGAATGGAGGTAAGGGACAGCCAGGGCCTCTGCCCCCCTAGACAGGGCACTGGTGGCCTTGGATGGGGGAGGAGTGACGACCTGATCCTATTCTCAGGAATGCCTTACAGGGACATCTACTCTCCCGCTGACCATTCCTCTTTCCCTGCAGGCCCCAGGAAGCCCCAGTCAATTGCTCTCAGCAACTCCACTAGCTGCCTAACTGCGGTGGCTTATGGGGCACTGTCCCGCCCAGTTCTGCTAAGATGCTCCTAGCCTCTCCCTCCACCCCATCCAGGGCACGGACCCCCAGCGCGGTGGAGAGGCTGGAGGCCGACAAAGCTAAGTATGTCAAGACGCATCAGGTGATAGCGCGACGCCAGGAGCCAGCCCTGCGCGGGGGTCCGGGGCCGCTCATGCCGCACCCCTGCAATGAGCTGGGGCCCCCTGCGTCTCCCAGGACGCCCAGGCCGGCCCGCCGGGGTAACGGCAGGCGGCTGCCAAGGCCGGACTCCCTCATCTTCTACCGCCAGAAGCGGGACTGCAAGGTTTTGGTGAACAAAGAGAACGCCAAGGGCCAGGGGCTGGTGCGACGCCTCTTCCTGGGCACCCCCCGAGACGCCTCCTCGAGCAGCCCGGGCCCCACAGAGCGACCTGCGACTGCAGGAGGTTGGACCGCACCCCAAGATGCCCCGGAAGCGGCGGGCAAGCGGGCGCTGTGCCCCACGTGCTCGCTGCCCCTGTCGGAGAAGGAGCGCTTCTTCAACTACTGCGGCCTGGAGCGCGCGCTGGTGGAGGTGCTGGGTGCCGAGCGCTTCTCTCCGCAGAGCTGGGGCGCGGACGCCAGCCCCCAGCCCGGGACGCCGCCGCCGCCCGGCTCCGGGGACACCAGCGACTGGACATCCAGCGAGGGGGGCGCGGATCGCTCGGATCACGCAGGCGGCGGCGGCGGCGGCGACTCGGAGGCAGCGGGGTCGGCGCGGGACGGGCGCCCCCCGGTGTCGGTCGTGGAGCGCAACGCGCGCGTCATCCAGTGGCTGTACGGCTGCCAGCGCGCCCGCAGCCCGCCACGTGAGTCGGAGGTGTGACCGCGGCCGCTCGGGAGCTGGCTCCCGAGGAGTCTGGTATCTGGGGAAGGTCGTGGGGGAGCGCTGGGCTGGACCCGGGCGCGGGCAGGGACGCCCTGCCTCTGGCGCGCAGGTGGCCTTTTGGCAAAGCCCTCCCCGCCACTTCTCCAAGGAACCGTGGGGGGGGGGGGGGGCGGGACAAGATTATTCCCAAGGCCCTTTCCAGTGCAGACAGCGGAGGCCCCTGTGGAGGCCGGGTCTGGGGAGTGAAATTGGGCTGAGAATTCAGAGAACCTGCTGAATAAAGGCAAAACGTTCAGCGAGTCGTGAGATTGATGTGGAGGAAGGGGGCGGGGCGGGCCGGCGGGTGTGTTTTGCGTGGGTTTAGGAATTTGGGTTCAAGGCTGACTGTGTGGCTCTCCCTGGGCAAGCACTTTACCTTTCTGAACTGCAGGTGCACCCCTCGGTGATCATAACATTTTTGAAATAGTTGTAAAGCTCATGGCAGTGTTCCCCGCACACAGGAGTGCTCAGTGAAGGAAAGCTGCTATAACCACCACCGAATTAGTACCTACTCACACTACTCATTTCCTCCACGACCCCCGGGTCGGTCCACGCTACCGCCGGGAAGAGAGAATATTTAGGGGGTTCTGGGGAGGGACTGCTCTAGAAATCTGGGGGCCACCCGTGCCTAAAAGGTCCCCATTCCTGGAGTTTTACTGCCTGCTTTTGGTTGCAAGGTATGAAGGGCTGGACCAGAATTGAGGATAATAAAGGAAAGGAACCTCCAAACAAGGATTTAGCCAACCTGCAGGCTCACATCCTGCCCTTTCCCTCAAAGACCACAAGGTCACCTGTTTTCCTCACATGTTTGCATCTTAAGTCTTGGTTCACGGTCCTCCCTTTGCCTGGGTCACCCTCCCCTTTCTCTCCACTCATCCTTCTAGGATTATGTAAGTTCATTCTCCCCCAGGAATTCCTGAATTCTCCAGTCGGCCTCACCTCTGAGCATCCAAGTACAGCCCTATATTTTGAGCCTTGATTTGTCACCTTGTGTGGGACCCACTGATAGTCTGACTTCTCTTATTAGTCTGTGACCTCCCAGTACAAGGACAAAGCACATAGTAGGACCACAGACAGCGTTTGCCAAATTAAAAGACGCTAGGCAGAGCGATGGAGCCTCCTCAGGGGTTCCCCAGCTTCTTGGAAAGGTGTACCCTAAATCTAACACAATCTGTCCCCATACCCTGGCTGTCCCTGGTCGTTTTCTCCCTTGTTGTTTGTGGGATAAGGAAGGATTCCTCCAGCTGGACCCCCACCCTGAGGCTGCCCACCAAAAAGCAGCTTTCCCGACTGTCCAGACAAAAAAGCACGCGGTCAGACGGGCTGTGGGGCCAGGGTTTTTATGTTGGAAAGGAGGAGTGGGCGCCCGGTCCGGCCGGCCGGCTAGTCACCTTTGGGCGCAGCCTTCGCCCTCATCTCGGCCAGTTTGTGGGTAAGGAAGCCCCACTTGAAGTCGGCCGCCGCGTCGGTCCCCCGCGGCTCGGGCTGCTCGGCGGCCTCCTCCGTGGCCTCTTCCCCGGCTTCGGGGTCCCGCTCCGGGGTGGGCTCGGCGCCGCGCAGCATGGACGCCGCCGCCGCCTGCTGCTGCTGCCACCTGCTGGCGAACGCGTCCCAGAATCCGAGCCCCCGCGGCTCCGCCTCCGCCGCCGACTCCGCCGCCGCCGCCGCCTCCGCCTCCACCGCCGCCTGCGCCGCCGCCTGCGCCGCCAGCGGGCTGCGAGAGACCGACGCGATCGGAGGATCAGAGGCGGAGCCAGAGGTGCGGCGGGAGACGCAGAAGAGGAGGCGGGGACAGGCACAGGCAACGGAGCCCGGGGAGCCCGGGGAGCCGGGGTACCGGAGCCCGGGGAACGGAGGGGCCCGGAAGACAGGGCGCAGGTCAGGATGTGGAGGCGAGAGGAGGGCGCAGACGCGCCGGGAAGCGGGGCTGGTGGGACAGGGTCGAGGGAGTAGGAAAGCGACTTGGGGCGAGGCCAGAGCAGGAAAGCCAGAGAGAGGCACAGGTCTGGGAAGATGCGGACGGCGCCCTGAGAAAGGGGCAGGACCGGCCAACGATTCGAGCGAGCGGCTTGGGACCGGGAAGGGCGAGATCCCGGGAAATGAACGGCTTCAGGAAGTGGTGGCCGGGAAAACCAAGGGGGGGGGGGGCGGTCCTGCGGAAAGAGGCAGCGTGGGGACTGGGGTCAGGTTATGGGATGGGAGCAAAGGGCGACCAGAAAAATGAGGGAACACGGGAGAAGGACGGGCGGAGAGACCCCAAGGGAAGGAGAAAGGTCTAAATCAGAGGCTCAGGGGAGGGGGGGCTCTGGAGGTGGCCGGGAAACGTGGGGGAAGAGCAATCAAGGAGCGGCGGTGCGGTTTGAGGTGGGATCTCAGGCCTGAGGGAGTCCCCACAAGAGCTGGGAAGTAGAGGAGATAAGTGGGGACAAGAGATGAGTGGGTCAGGGGCCCTAGGAGAGAAAGGAATATGGAGTGTCAAAGAGAGGGGGAAATGTGACTGGGCTGGAGGAAAGGGCTGAGATGGAGGGTGTGCCCGAGATAGAGCTAGGAGGAAGACTGCCCCCTAACCCTCCAGCATCCAAGACCTACAAGGCTGGTTGCTAAACTAGGGTGCCTCGGACCCTTGCGGCCTCCTGAAACCTAGAGCCCAGGCCTCAGCCCACACCTGCTGAACCAGAAGCTTTGAAGAGTCTGGGAACTGGTGTTTGTCCCGAGTACCCTAGGAGGGTGAGTTTAGACCGGTATTTGGGCATCACTGGTCTGGATCACCCTCTATTCCAAACACCCAAAGGTTCTCTGCTCAGCTCCCTGATTCTAGGGAGATGACCCCTCACACGTGGATGGAGAGAGAGCGCCCATAATACCTGCTAGCACCTCAATCCCAGCCTTTGGTAAATTCCTCCTGTAATCTACCCTAATAAGCTGATTTGGCCTCTTTCCTGCTAAGAGAAACAGAAAGAGCAGGGGCTGGCCCTTCCCAACCCTCTGTGGCCAGAAAGACAAACTGACTATATGGAAAGGCAGACCCGGCCCATCCCAGAACCTCTCCCTCCCTCCCCCATCTCCCCACCCCCACCCCACACACATACTGGTCATCACAGGGCTCCGGTGGCAGCAGTTTATCTTCATCTTCTTTGTTAAACAGAGATGACATTGTCAGCCAACCTTTCACTCCGACTCCCTGAACCTGGGAGGGAGGGCCTGGGAGTCATGAGGGGCTACAGCAGCACCTCCCAGGACTCCACAGCAGCCTCTTCCAGGCTCCCCCCAGGGCCGGGTTGGAAGAAGGGAGAACTCACCCGGCGGGCCAGCTGTGACATGGTGTTGAAGGCTTCTGAGGTCGGTTCTGCCGTCTCAGACTCCACTAAAGCTGGATTCTCCCTCTGGGACACAAGACCCCCCACCCAGCATAAGAGAGGCCCCAAAGGCATAGGAACTCCCTCCCCCAATGCTAGCCTGGTACACATAGACCAGGCACCCCAAATTCCTCAGAACTAAACATACACCTAGTCTTCTCACACCCTTCACAGATGCATAAAACTATTCCTCTAAACAAAGCTACCCATCACCTATGTTACCTGCATAGAAAAATCCCTCCACAAACACATATGTGCCCACCTACAGACACGTTCATACATACCCAAAAGCATGTGGACATGGGCATGCACACTGATGCACACACACTTGTGCATGAGCATGCCTCCACATGGCTATAGCTCTTCACCTCTGCATGGCTATGTACACCGTGAGGCACTTACACAAGGACACAGACACAGTTATACCATTCACATTTGTGCACCTGTACAACTGCAGACAGCTGCACAGAGGCCCACGCACAGCACACAAATCTTTCCACCCAGCCACGGACACCAAGATGCACACAACAAACAAACAGAACATCTGCCAAACCTGCACAGAGCCATGCAGGCATAGACTTCTGCCCACATGTACACACCTGAAAATACCTACGCCTAGTTCACACCTGCACATACACCTTCACTGGGGATACCACACGGACACCGATCCTAACGCTGACCCACAATACTTCCACACATGCCCAGTCCTGTCTAGACATACACTAGACATACACACGTACCACAGGATGTGTTCCTGCCCCTGCCACATCTATTTGTGCAATTGCCACTTATCACAGCCGCTAGATGTAAGACTGTTTCAGAGCCTTTTCAGGTGTTATTTTTTTTAACATCAGGATAAACACGGTCCAAGTGTGGCTCTGATCTGATGCTGTCAGTGACCCTCAGAATAAAAGTGTCAGTGTTCCGGTACCAGGAGGCTCCACTTCTCCTCGAGGCAAGCCATCCCACTCTGTTCTGCTCTGCTGCTCTGCCCAGTAGTAAGTAAGCTGAGTATACCTGTGGCCACTGCCCACTGGGCCTAGAAGGATCTTCTCCCTGTGGCAATCCTGGAGATCTCTGGATATAGTGACCGCTCCCCAAATGTCCCCCAAGTCTTTTCTTCTTGAACGTCCAGGCTTTCTGGCACTGTGCCATGCCGTTTGTCATCCTTGAGTGGGCTGATGACTTCTGCACATATGTACCCCACCCTCTCATTCTCTCTAGCCTGCCCCTTGCCCTTCTTCATCCCTGTCACTCCTGCTTCCCCTCTGTGCCTGTCCCACCCAGCGGGCATGGATGACACTCACCTCCTCTGCCAGATCCTCCTCAGATTCCCCACTCAGGGTCTGTAGCACCTTGGATTTGTAGGCTTTCCAGAAGGCCTGGCTCATAGCTGCAGGGGAAACGGGTCTGGCACCCAGGCACAGAAAGGCAGTGGCTCAGTGGGCATCCAGTGGGTCTGGCTTAGGAACTTGGTGAGTCCGAGAGCCTGTCCCAGGGATCTGGTGACTTCATTAAAGATGCACTAGCCTCCCCAGCTGGCACAGTGCCCAGCAAGTGAACAGATCCAAAGGAGTCTAGGGTGGGGGTGGCTCCTGCCACCTCGGCCCCTTGCCGTGACCCATATTGGCCAAGAATAATAGCGACATCTCCCCACAGAGGCCTCCTTCCCAGGAGTACTTGAATGTGATCTCTTGGAATGGCTCCAGAAAAATCCTCTTCCTTTCACAAAGTCCATTTCCAAAATCCTTGTACCCCGGAACCAAATTGGCACCCCGGTGACTATAGCCATATCTGCTGTGCCCTCAGCAGGGCCCTCCCCTCTGTCCCCACTTAGCCTCTGTGAATTGGAGTGGGAAGGTCCCAGGTCCCCCAGTCAGTGCCCTGGGCTTACATTTCACTGCTTTGTCTGGGCTGGAAACATTCCTCTCCCCAGGGATGCACGTGCCTGTCTCCCTGTTTCCTGGCAACAGGTTCCAAAGAGCTGGAGCCCCTGAATTATTGCTGAGCTCCTCTGGTCAGCCTGGAAGGCACCAGGCCCAGGTGAGTGGGAAAAGGCTTCCGGGGGGCCTCCTCCCTACTCTGCGCACACAACACCCAGGCTGCATCTCTCTCTGCCTTTGTTGCCAACCCAGGCAGGGCAGTCCAGGGCTCAGAGAAAGGGGCAAAGATGGGAGGCCCTCCTGTGAGCACCTCTTCTTGTGGAAGGAGCTGATCCCTCTTAAGTCCGATACTGCCTAAGCACTGTGATCTCTGGGGAGGAACACCTCTTCCAATTTCCTACGAGGATTTGTCTGGGGGCTGGTTAAGGAATGGACACCCGAGGGAATAACTGAGGAGCAGTGAGAAGGGGCAAGGATTTGTCAGGGAATGGAGGTATCTCGGAAAGCCTTATGGGGACCAGGATCCCAAACTTATTCACTCTCATTCATTTATCCATTTATTCACATCACAGATATTTTTCAGTGCCTCCCGGAGATATTTAACACATGCCCCTTCTCCACCGCGGCGTCTAAGATGTGGGAACCCGGGAGGAGAGACGGGGCCAGAGGATAACGCTGAGAGGTGGTGCAGGGTGGGGTAGGCAGGGCTGCAGGACGCCCAGGAGTTCCCCGAGGACATGCACCCTCCACCCCTCTCCAGCGACACCCACAAGGCCTCCCTGACGCCCTCTCGTTGGGACACTTCATGCGGCTCTGCCCCAGGCTCAGTCACTGACACACTTGGCCGCCTGGGGGCGCTCAAGGCGCGGTCCGCGCAAGTGACGTCATCAGCGGCAGTCCGTCCAAGCCGGCCCGCCCCGGGCGTCACATGACGTCATTTAGAGTCCGGAAGCGCGCGCGCACGTGAGCTTCCTCCCCGGCGCTGACCCTCGGGCTCCGCAGCCACCGGCCATGGGCCGCTCCCGCCGGACGGGCGCGCACCGGGCGCACTCCCTGGCCCGCCAGATGAAGGCGAAGCGGCGGCGGCCGGACCTGGACGAGATCCACCGCGAGCTGCGGCCCCAGGTGCTCGCACGGTCCCGGCCGGACGCGGGGGCCCCGGCAGACCCGGACCTGCCTGGCGGCGGCCTGCACCGCTGCCTGGCCTGCTCGTAAGTCCCGCCGGGCCGCCTCGGGAGTGGGCTCCGGGGTCTGGGCCGGGGCCGTGGGGTCTCAGAGTGAAAGAGCTGCGGTCCGGGAGCTAGACGCCCCTGAGAGACAGCAGAGACCTGCTCACTCTCCTTCACCCCTCACCCCTGTAGGAGGTACTTCATCGATTCCGCCAACCTGAAGACCCACTTGCGATCCAAAGACCACAAGAAAAGGTATGGAGGAGTCAGGCGAGGTGTCTGGCCCACAGGGCTCCCCCATCTGGGCAGCTCCCATCTCCTTTTTCCTCTCCCAGGCTAAAGCAGCTGCGCGTGGAGCCCTACACGCAGGAAGAGGCCGAGCGGGCAGCAGGGATGGGCTCCTATGTGCCCCCCCAGCGGCTGGCAGTGCCCACAGAAGTATCCACTGAGGTCCCTGAGATGGACACGTCTACCTGACATGGCCTGAAGATGCGGGGCAGAGCTGCCGCCCGTGGACAGTGACGCCGGACTAGGCTGGGGGAGACTGTGCCATCCTTTTTTTTTTTGGCCCTGTATTTGCAAGTGGATGGCGTCTTCGGGGTGCCCACGCTCAAATAAAGGAACTGGATAAGGAGTGCTTGCTTCTGACTCCCTAGCCTCCAGGCCTCCCCCAAACTCCTGCCCTGGTAAGGATTTCTCCACCTGTGTGCAGGACCCAGGTGTCTATTCCCTACTTGGTTCAGCTGTGGAACCTGCATCCTTGCCTGGAGCCACCAGGTAGAGCCCAGACATGGGTGGGGGGTGGGTAGAATCAGGTTTATAGGGCTCTGTTTCCAATGAGGGCAGAAATGAAGTAGGACCCCAAGATTGTAGTCTCTGCTGAGTTACCTACCCCCAGGGCCCAGGTGACAGGCTGCCCACTTTGTCATGGGGCCTGTGGCGGTGGCCGTTGTCCCACCATCTTCCAGACAGCATAGCAGGAGCCACCCAGTCCAAGGACAGCCAGCAGTGTAGCCACAACCCCAGCCAGTGGACTCCGGGGCTCTGCCTTCAGCTCCCCGGCTACCTGCATCTGGGGATGTACAGAGGGTCCACCTGAAGGGTCAGTTGAGACTTCTAGGAAGGGAAGGGGCTGAGAAGGCACAGCTGGGTGAAGGAGATATGGCCGCCATTGCTGCCCCAGGGAGATTCCACCCTCGTCCCTCTCGCTTCAGTGCCCATCTGGGTCCTGGCTGCTGAGGCGGCAGGGAACGTGACAACATTCCCCAGGCTGTTGGGGCAAACAACCCAGTCACAATATGGGGATGAAGGGGTCAGTACCAGAAACCATGAGTTAGAGGCACTTACCTGTAGCACCCGGAAGTAGCCAGGGGTCAGGTGTCGCAGTCGCATGGTGGGTGCCACTAGTCTCCCTGGCAGCCTGCAGGGTGTAAGCAGAAATGAGGACCAGTGGTACTCTTGGTATGAGGAGGAAATAGGGCAGAGAGGTTCCTGACCTTTCATAGCCATGCCCTCAGAAAATGCTCACCAGAGTCTGCCCTCCCAGGTCTGTCGAGGGGTGAGGCAGCTGGACCTTTAAATCTGGTCCCTTCCCCCGTCTGCATGCCCTGCCCTGCCAGCCTGAGGAGCAGCTGTCAGGAGAGATCAGCATCAGGCCTGAGCCGCACCTCCCCCAGCCACCGGGTATGCAGGCTTGGGTGGCGGGAGAGGCCTTGCCTGACAGAGCTCAGGCTTTTTTTTTTTTAATATATTTTATTGGTATTTTACAGAGAGGAAGGAAGAGGGATAGAGAGAAACATCGATCAGCTGCCTCCTGCACACCCCCCACTGGGGATGTGCCCGCAACCAAGGTACATGCCCTTGGCCGGAATCGAACCTGGGACCCTTCAGTCCACAGGCTGATGCTCTATCCACTTAACCCAAACCAGGTACTGGGAGGGCCTCTGCTGCCCCAGGGAGATTCCACCCTAGTCCCTCCCCCAGATGATTGGATGTCACCAATTAGCTCTCAGCAAAGGTGGGAAAGGTACCTTACCCCCCACCACAACAGTGACACTATTTCACTTGATTTGGGTTAGATCAACCACACCTTGGGAGAGGGCACACATCATGGAGTTCCTGCAAGGACTTTCCTACCCTCAGCTGAAAAAAAAAGATTTGTATATACCTATTTTAAAAGCTATTATTTTTTAGCACATTATAGAAAGCAGTATTCTAAGTAGTTTACATATATTGTTTGGCATTGATTATCTCATAAAATGAAAAAGGCTTATTTACACAATAGTATATAGATTGATTACCTACATATGTAGAGAATGGAAGAACACCCAGCAAATTTAACAGTGGGCGCCCATTGTGTAATGGGCTAAGGATATGCTGGGGAAAAGGTTCTCCTTTTACTTAATGACCTACTGTTATGTAATGACCTTTGAAATTTTTACAGCAAATGTGTAGAAAGAACTTTTAACTCATAAACTAACTTCAAAGTAGAAGCTGCTGCCCTAGCTGGTCTGGCTCAGTGGATAGAGTGTTGGCTTCTGGACTGAAGGGTCCTGGGTTCAATTCTGGTCAAGGGCACATGCCCAGGTTTTGGGCTTGATCCCCAGTAGAGGGTGTGCAAGAGACAGCCAATCAATGATTCTCTCATTATTGATGTTTCTATCTCTCCCTCTTCCTCTCTGAAATCAATAAAAATGTATTTTTAAAAAATTATTAAATGATGGCAGTGAACACACACACACTACATGGACCAAATTTGACTTTAGGTATTGTTAACAGGCAAAATAGTAATAGGCTTTGAAGGCTGGGTTGTTGGGCACTGGTAGAGATTTCAAATTAGGTGGCACAATCCAAGGGGTAGGCTCTAGGAAGGCCTCCTCTTAAAATTAAAGCTCTACTTCATGTTACAGTTTTCAAAATACTCAAAGGACTCTTCACAGCACTAAGGCCTAGGTGCCCCCCTTTTAGAGAAGAAGAAACAAGTTCAGAGATGAGTAGAGTTTGGGCTCAATCACACAGCGAGTGGAACTGATTCTGATTCCAAAGTCCTGGGAGTCTGCTGGCTGGCTGTGCTGATAATGGTAACTGCAAACATTTAGTACGATTCTAAGAGGAAGGCTCTTAACCTGGGCTTCAGAATCCAGGAATCCCAGAAACTTGGAGAGAAAAAAATATATATTTACTAGAGGCCTGGTGCACAAAAATTTGTGCACTTGGAGCGGGGCCCTCAGCACGCCCTGTGCCCTCTCGCAGTCTGGGACCCCTCGGGGGATGTCCACCTGCTGGCTTAGGCCCGCTCCCCAGGGGATCAGGCCTAAGCTGGCAATCAGACATCCCTCTGGCAGCCCGGCAGCCCTCGGGGGATGTCCACTTGCCAGCGGGGAACAGGCCGAAGCTGCAGTCGGACATCCTTAGTGCTGCTGAGGAGGTGGGAGAGGTTCCAACCACCACTGCTGTACTGGCAGCCAACAGCCTGGCTTGTGGCTGAGCAGAGCTCCCCATGTGGGACTGTACTGACCACCAGGGGGCATCTCCTGCATTGAGCATCTGCCCCCTAGTAGTCAGTGTGTGTCATAGTGACGTCATTCCCAGTCCTTCTGCTGTTAGGGTCAATTTGCATATTGCCCTTTTATTATATAGGATTTTCACTAACATAATCAAAATTCGGCATTTCCTTACATATGGATTAAAGTGTTAGCAGTATCTGTGGCTTTGTCACCAATAGAAATCACATATTTTTATATTGTAGTTATTGCAAGTATCTCAAAATATTTATGCTCATAACTATTTCAAAATGGTGATAGTTGCCCTGGCTGGATTGCTCAGGTGGTTGGGCATCATTCCATGCACACTGAAAGGATGCCAATTTGATTCCTGGTCAGGGAACATGGCTGGATTTCGGGCTGAAACCCTGATAGGGGGGTGTGCAGGAAGCAGCCAATCAATGTTTCATTCTCACATCGATGTTTCTCTCTCTCTCTTAATAAAAAATCAATAAAAATATTTTAAATCATGATAGTTATTAACCCACCATTAAATCACACTCTTTCAGAGACTCCTGCAACATAGCTGCCATAGATTGGGCACCCCTGAGTCACATCCGCCCGGCTTCAGCCCCTTTTTGAGGAGCCTAAAGGTCAAAGGGAAGCCAGTTTGGGGCTGGACCCCAGGCTGACTGAGGTCACAGATTACACACCAATGGCACCGCCCCCATCAGGCGGCCCAGCAGCCCTGGCACATCTGAAGGGCAGGCAGGAGGCAGACAGGCGGTGGGCCAATGGCTGTCTCTGCGCCTCACCTGGCCAACCACGTGGGCCCAGGTATGCTGGTGGCCCCGCCCCGCCCCGCCCAGCCCCTCCCCAGCCCTGGGCTCCGGGAGCGGAAATTCCTGCGCCCGCAGGACCGAGCGGACGCCGATCCCTTCGGGCGGACTGCACTCCACCATGGAGCCAGTAGAGACCTGGACCCCCGGGCAGGTGGCAGCCTGGCTGAGAGGTGGGTGGGGCCGGGGCAGAGTTGGGCTTGAGGGGCACTGGGGCCGGGAGAGGTAAATAAAGAAAAAGGGCCTGGGAGGTGTCAGTTGGTTAGCCTGTCCAAGAGTGTTTATTAGCGTCTGCCTTGCGTCTGGGACTGTGCGAGGCAGAGAGGAGCCCGGAGGCCGAGGAGCCAGAAGGGGTCTCCCGTTGCCCTATCATCCCAAGAGGCTGCCAGGGAGGCGATGGAGAGGCGGTGGGTAATGAAAACAGAGGGGGATGGCCCAGCGAGGCCCACACCCACCGAATCGCCTTAATCTTCCCTCCGCCCCAGGGCGTAGAGGGCTGTTATTAAACCCATTTTTCTGAAGCGGAAACTGACGCCCTGAGCCAGCAAGTGATTTGCTTTGGCTTTGGAATAGACTAGAGCCTGCCCTATTTCCTTCTCCACCGGAGGCTCCCAATGTGCGAAGCAGAGCCCCAACCAGATGAAAGGTTGGCACAGCCCCCACCCTCACCCCCACCCCCGCTCGTGCCCAGGGGTCTCTAAGGGAGATACCCCACAGGCTCAGTGAGCCCAAATGGATGGAAAAGGTCCAGAGGCCCACAGACTCCGAGACGTGGAGCCCTCTGACACGCAGGGGGGAGGGGCAGGCGAGTCAGGGCAGGTGAGTTTCTCCTAGAGGGGCAGCATGAGTGCACTAGGCTCAGGCTCAGGGTGACTAACCCCATAACACAGGATTCAGGGTTGAATTCAGACTCCCAGACTGGGTTTCAGGCACAGCCCGTCCACTCACTTCTCAGTTTCCCTCTCCATAAAACGAGAAAAGCTACTCGGGCGTCATGAAGCGCACAGAATGAGACTATCATGACAGGTGCCCGGGATGTGCGTAGCTCCGTGTGGGAGGCAGCACAGCACATTCATTGTACATGGGAATTTGCCCAAGGGCCCATCGTTATGGAGTAGCAGGTTCATGAACTCCTGTCCAGTGCTCTTAATGTCACACAGGGAATGAGGGAGAGCTGCTGATCACCCACAGGTTCTCCAGGGAAGGAACCTGGCTCACTGGGAATGGGACGAATTCCTTCAAGAGTGAGCAAACTGTTAACCTCTATTTGTATCTGTTTTTCCACCTGTAAAATGGGAATAGTAGTCGTCTCTGCCTTCTAGATTCGGTGAGGATCAAATTCTGAATGTGTTTATTTTTAATTATTTTTAACCCTTGATCGGAGAATGGTCCTCTCTTCTATTGGGGAAGGTCGTCCTCTTCAACTAAGCGTGCAGCTTTGGGAGGGATGCACATGGAGTGGTGGGGGGGGAGGGGACACCTGCTAGCCAGCCAGATCAGCTGAGGCAACCCTGGGGATCCTTAGGGCGGCAGATGTCGCAGCCAGATCGCCTTCACATCCGGAGTGTGATTACAGCCCTTTAAGATTTGCCCAGCTCATAGGAAGCATTCAGTAGATAATCTTATTTTTGAGGGTCTAATGCCAGGCAAGGGCTGGGATTGGAGATGACGGTTATTTGAAGAGCTCTTGATAAAGTGGGAGAGGCTGATGCTCAACTGCAGGTGTTTCTGGAGGCACAGGAAGCAGTGGGAGCAGAAGAAGCCCCGCCCCAACATGGAGAGAGTGGAGCACCTCCTGCAGGAAGTTCAATGGAAAAGGGAGGAAAAGAGCTGGAAGTGCAGTCCAGGCAGGAGTAGGAGCACCTGCAAGGACCCTGGGACAGAACAACATCCCAGGGCATTCGTGCTCTGCATCTGGAGTGTTGCGTTTGAGGGGCTGTGTCAGGTGATGAGACTGGAGAGGCACGGGGCAGCCTGTGGCCTTGCTGACCATGGTGAAAACTCTGGTGTTAATATGCAGTGCTGTTACTGATGATCTACCACAAACCAGGAAATGGGCCGAGTGTTTGACATGTGTCATGTCATTTACACATGATTAGAAGGTAGATGCTTTTATGGTCACCATTTGCAGGTGAGGAAACTGAGGCACAGAGCTATTAAATTACTTGCTCAAGTGCTGACATTCAGGCCTTCCTGATTCCAAAGCTCCATCCATGTTCTTACTCCCCATCTAGTAGATAAGCAAGCATCAGAAATGAAGGATTTATTAAAACCAGAACTGCTGGGCCTATCCCTGAGTTATTTAGCGGGTGCAGGATAGGGCCAAACATTTGCATTTCTAACTAGCTCTCCAATGAGGCTCTTGCTGGTCTGGGGAAACTATCCTACTTCCCAACTCAGTAGCCTCATCTGTGAAATGGGCAGAGCACAGCCTAGGTCTCAGGGTTGTTATTAGGAACAGATGGGAGGGAAAGGGGCCTTATGGGAGTGAAGAAGTGGCCGGAAAGTCCATGCCATCCTCTGGCTCCCCCATGCTGACCTCTGCTGTCCCTCCAGGCCTCGATGATTCCGTGCAGGATTACTGCTTTGAAGACTGGGAGCTGCCTGGCAAATACCTGCTGCAGCTCTGCCCTCGTAGTCTTGAGGCTCTGACTGTGCGCCCTCTGGGCCACCAGGAGCTCATCCTGGAAGGGGTGGAACAGCTCCGAGCCCTGGTGAGTGAATGGTGGCCACACTGGCTGCAGCTTCCACCCACCTGGGGGTGTGTTGTTATGCTGGCCGCTGCCAGGGGGGTGACCAGCTCCTTCTCTGGCACAGGGTTCTGGGCTACAGACAGAGAACCTGCAGAGCCTGACAGAGAGGCTGCTGGAGGGGACCCGTGTCTTCCAGAGCTTAGTCCAAGGCCACCTGGGGGGCTGTGCCGAGCCCCCTGGTGATGTCCTCAGTGCGGCCGTGGAGCTGGTGCGTGAGGCCCGTACCCTCCTCTTCTGGCTCAACAGGTACCGCAGACTCCTCCTCCTAACATACGGGGTTGGGGTGACTGATGAGGGGACCCTTCTCATCCTTGGCCTCCTCGGGGCCCAGGAAAGTACAACAGATATGGTGGGGCAGGGCAAAGAGGTTAGTCGGTTTGCTTGGGGGCACTGGGTCGCCTGGGTTCCTACCCACCCACCCCACCCAGCTTGTCATCACAGCAGTCATCAACACAGAGAGCTCCTCCCTCTCCACTGGTTGCTGCTTGTCCTCAGGTCCCAGCGTAAGTGTCACCTCCTCAGGGAAGCCTTCCTTGTCATGTATTCTCAGAGCTCCCTGCGCTTCACAGCAGTGGAAGTTAAATCACTATTGATGGAATTATATATTTAACTTCTGACTCCCCAGTGCCTAACCAGGTGCTGTGCTAAGCTGTTGAGCTTTAGCAATCATCTTTACCCAAAATCAAACTCATCAGAGTAGGTATTATCCTGTCTCAGATGAGTAGTTGGCTCCGAGTGGTTCTGTGACTTGACTGTTAAGCACAGTTTGCTAACCACTGTTCCATCCTTCCCCCTGCCAGGCACCTCTTCACCCACTTGAATGACTTCTCGGCCTGCCAGGAGATTGGAGAGTTGTGCCAGAAGCTGGGCCTGGCCTTGCAGGAGGTAGGAGAACCAGGGGCCAGGTTTGGCCCAGGCTGTAGAGACAGGTCAGGCAAGAGCTTTTTATAACCTGTGAATCAGCACAAGATCGGGTGTGAGGGCAGGAAGAGACAAGAGCAGGAAGAGAGGTGCCCAGCCACTGAGTAGGTGGCAATGGGGGCAGGGGGGTCTCCTACTTGGCCAGGGCACCCCCAGGAGTTTGACTCTCAGGAGGGGGAGAAGAGAGGGCCTATGTGGTGACTTCTGGGGGCCTGGTGTCAGGGGGAGACCTTGGGGACGAAGCTCTGCAGCGGTGTAGTTCTGGAAAGGGGGCCAGGGAGTGGAGGCAGGGAGGGACTTCTGGGAACCCACCCGGCCCTCCAGAGAAGGCAGTGCCCCTCTCAGGAAAGGCCCCTGCTCTCACTGCTTCCAGGACTGCCCAGCAGCGGAGAGGGAGAGCCGAGTCCTGAGGATTGTAAGTGTGTGTGTGTTGGGGGGGCAGGGAGTAATGGGGAGAGGGTGCAGTGGATGGGGCTCAGTCTGGGTATTGTGCTCCCGTCGTCCCCCCCCCCTCAGTGCAGCCACGTGATCGGGATCTGCCACAACATCCTGAGTTGCAGCCCCCAGGAGCTTCTGGAGCAGAAGGCTGTGCTGGAACGCGTGCAGCTGGGTGATCCTCTGGTGAGCTCTGACCTCTGACCTCTCGCCTTTCCTTTTTCTTTTTAAATTTTATTTATTGGTGTGTTTTTCTGGTTTTTTAAAAATATATTTTATTGATTTTTTTACAGAGAGGAAGGGAGAGGGATAGAGTTAGGAATGAGAGAGAAACATCCATCAGCTGCCTCCTGCACATCTCCTACTGGGGATGTGCCCGCAACCAAGGTACGTGCCCTTGACCGGAATCAAACCTGGGACCCCTGAGTCCGCAGGCCGACGCTCCACCCACTGAGCCAAACCGGTTAGGGCTATTCGTGTGTTTTTTAAGAGAGAAAGAGAGAGAGAGAGACATTGATTGTTGCTCTACTTATTGTTTGCTTTCTGTAAGTGCCCTGACCAGGGATTGAACCCATAACCTTGGCATATCAGGACAGTGCTCCAACCAACTGAGCTCCTGGCCAGGGCTCCCTTCTCACCTCTTGGCAGCCTGGCTGGACCCTGAAACATGGTTCCAGGATCCCACAGATTCCTGTCTGTTATGGCTAGAAGGCCCTTTTTGTACAGAAGTTAAAGGCCCAGAGGACCAAAAAAAAAATGCCCAGAGGACTTTCCTGGGGCCTCACAGTTGTTCAGCACCGTCCCCACTCCTCAAGTGACACATTCTGGGCCTGAGGTACAGATCTGGAAGGTTAGGGGAGAGTACATGAACGTTTCTGCTTTAATCTCTCCAGTTGGGAAAGCCAGAGCCCCCCGCGCTGCCCCTGCCCTGCCCATCCCTGCTTATCCCTGAGCAGCGTTGCTGAGAATTTCACACCTTAGGAGTCAGCCACCCCAGCTTCCCTCTGACCTTATTAAAGGAAGAGACAGAGACCCACAGAGGAGTGACAAGCCAAAGTCACACAGCAAGTTGGGCAGTGCCAGCTGGGCCAGCTCTTTCCCCAGTTCTGCCCACCCAAGGATTTTGTTGCCTAGCGGGGGTCCTGCCCACTGGCCCTGCTGCCCCCACACCCTCGGTGACTCCAGCCCCTGCTTTCACAGGGCCTGGAAATCCACACCACCAGCAACTGCCTGCACTTTGTGTCCCAAGTGGGCACCCAGGTGAGAACCCCACACCCTTTTCAGCTGTCTGCCCCCTGAGACCCTTTTACCAGCCAGCCATGCCAGCTCCAGACCCCAGAAGGGTGCCCCCTCTGAGCCTCACCTCCCACACCAGGTGCCTCCCAACATCCGGCTGCAGATCCTGCCTGGAGATGAGATTGTCCAGGTCAACGAGCAGGTGGTGGTGAGTGAGAACGAGAGTGACATAGTGGGAGCGAAGGGGTTACCGAGTAGAACCCAGGGCTGTGGGTCAGGCAGGGACTCTTGCCGAGACCAGGGTTGTGGGAGTTGCCTTACATGAGGTGAGTCAGCTCACACAAGCCAGAGTGGCCTCAGCAGAGCCAAGGTGAAGGGGCTCATGGAGGCTTCACAAGGAGGAGGAGGAGGAGGAGGAGGAGGAGGAGAGGCAGAGCAGGAGGCTGAGAGAGTGCTCCCTCCCTTGGAGTTTGTTTCAGAGCCTTCTGCCCAGCTGACCCAGCCCTGTGTCCCTGTCCCATCCCCCAGGTGGGCTGGCCTCATAAGAATGTGGTGAGGGAGCTGTTTCGGGAACCAGCCAAGATCAGCTTAGTGCTGAAGAAGGTTCCGGTGCCGGAGACCCCTCCACAGGTACCTGTCCTCTGACCTGCCCTCAGCCGCTTTCAGATTCCTGTTGCCGGCTGAATCACCTGCTTCTGGTTGTTCCCCAGTCCCCTCCGCAGGCCCTGGGCTCCCCACAGCTGAAGGTCCCATCGCTGGCTCAGGACCCACTGTCTCCCAGGTAACAGGCTCTGCCCTGGGTGCATCTGGTGGGGGAGCCGTGGGCCCATCTCATCTTCCCTTGCTCTCCTCTCTCCAGGGCCACATCTGAAGACATCTTTGCCTTCAACCTGACTTCAAACCCAAGTCCTGGGTCCAGCCCTGCCTCAACAGGTAGTTTCAGAGTCCCACAATGTGGTGATGCCCTAGGAAAGACATGTGGGGTGCCTGGCTCTGACCCCTGGACTCTGATGTCCCCACCCTACTGCCCCGCCTGAACTGTGCTTATGGATGCCCCTCTCTTCTCCTTCCCTGACAGACTCTGCCTCTCTTGACCCTGAGCCCCTTCCCATTACCCCTTCACCCCCAGCCACACTCCCAGCAGGGGGAGCAGAGACTCGTGGACCCCTAGAAGACAAGGTAAGTTGAGGGACTCAGCAAGGAGGGGTGTGGTTCTAAATCCAGACCCTTCTCTAACCCCCTATGCTCCTTTCAGAGTCCTGTCCTTGGTCGGAAGAAATCAAAAGGTATGAGATGCACCCAATGTGTGGGGGTCC
>PVJC01003149.1:0-72870 GCA_004026665.1 Murina feae
CCAAGCAGGCCACCGACCCCCTGCCGCCTCTTTCCCAATCCCTGGTGCCCTCCAACCCTGCCGCCTGTTTCCCACTCACGGGTCCTGGGTCCTGCGCTGTCCCACCTTGCAGCCGCTCTGTGCACTTGGGAGGTCCCTCAGTCCAGCCTGTGCCCTCTCGCAGTCTGGGACCCCTCGGGGGACGTCCACCTGCTGGCGTGCCTGACCAGCCTGGGTGAGGGGCTTTAAGGCTGCCAACAGCTCCCATTGACTCAACGTCCCAGCAAGGCTGGCTGGACGCAGGTTACTGTGATTTATCTCCTATAATTGATGCTGTTCCTTTAAGGCCTGGCTTTTGTTTATCTTCTATAATTGATACACTGTTCCTTTAAGGCGAGGCCTCCTAGTTCTCGTACTAAGGAACCCTCCTCTCTGCTTCACCTCGCAGCGTCTATAATGAAACAATTGTTACTTTTACTGGTTAGGCCCGAGCTGCTCTTTCCTTCAGCTCCGGAGGATTCTATGATTGTCATATTGTTTCAAATCTGTGTTTCGCTTGAGGCAGTTTAAGCGGAGGAGCGGGCGCAGCTTCACTTTTGCTCCTGCCGCAATGGAAACTGCCGTTTACTCAGGTCCATGAGTGGCGGCCGCCATGTTGGCTGGGCTAATTTGCATACAGCCGCTCTGGTTGGCTGGTGGGCATGGCTTACCCTGTCTCGGAGAAATGGTTAATTTTAATATTTCGCTTTTATTAGTTTAGATTTCCATTATAAAGTGGTAACAACACTCATGCCTAGCTTATAGCAAGCATTCACTAAACATTAGTGTTCATTGCTGTTATTATTTTGCAGCTCAAAAACCTAAACTCCGTAAATATCAATCGATAGTCTGCCTTTAAGTGGATGTTCCAGGTGAAGAATTTCTACTGTTCTAACAAATGTGAAGGAGGAATATATGTCTTGGCTTTGGGTCCATGAGACATAAAATCAAAAGGAAGAGAGACTCAGAGAGATAGCGGCTGACTAACGCATTTGAATTTGAGGAAACATAAGAAATTGGGGGATATTTGCATATTCAACTCACCCAGCTATCCCTGTTCTGATTCCACGCTCGCCAATCTACAGCCTGATCACTGCGTAACTTTGCCTACAGATCAGCCCAAGGGTGATAATACCTGGCCTTATGGGTTTAAACATTTTGATCCTTGTGATTGTTATGTATGATTGTGGCCTATTTTCTTGCCTCTCTGCCTGTATTCATCACACGCATGAATTTGGTTAATGTGAATCACCCATAGAAAGCAGCATTTCCACTCAAGGTGCTAACATACATTGTTTTGCTGAATCTCTAGGGCCCAGAACTTGGCTCTGAAACATGGCAATGTGAGGACTACTGGAGTTTCACTCCTCATAATTTAATGTATATGAGCATATATATATAAAATTTAAAATTTTTATTATAACATGCATGCACAAATGCTCATTTTTCTTTTTGTTACGTCTTCACCTCACAGATCACTCTGATAAATCTGGCAGACTTTAGAATGCACATGCTCCCATAATTATGATCCATTGGCAAAAAATAAAGAAGATTTAATGCAGAAAGAGAGTAAATATAGAACTTTACACTATTTTAAATTTTGTACCGGAACTATTTTCTAAGTATAAGGTAACCTTTATGCCTAAAAACCATAATAACTAACAGTGCCCTTGAACTAACTCATTACCCATCCTATGGTGCCCTTGAACTGGTTAATTGCCCACCCTATGGTGCCCTTGGACCTCCTCTCTAGCATTCATGGCAGCATACTGAAATCTTCTGTTTCCCATGACCATGTGAACTTCACAGCAGAGAAGGGGCTGTCTCAGTTCTTTGTCCTCAGTGCTTCCAAATCCTTCATCTGCCCTGGTCTGATCTTTGTCCAGCTGCCTTGTGTGCTGTTTCTCTCTTAGAACACTTTTCTGATAGTGAGCCAGAACATACAAAACCTTATCCTGGCATTGAATGAGATTGTTCTAAGAGTATGGCATTACTCTAATAGACACTTAAAAGCTTTGAGACCTTTGATAGCTCCAAGATGTAATATTCTCTGCTATTCACTTTTGGTTTCAGGAGTGTGTGTGTGTGTGTGTGTGTGTGTGAGAGAGAGAGAGAGAGAGAGATTTCCCCTTCCTCCTATCTCTTCTAATATTTAAAAATTAAGTTAAATTTTGAAAACAGGTGTGGGCATAGGCAGCAATGAGTCACCTGCCCTATGGGGCTGAGTTTCCTGCAGATTCAGTGCAGTCTCCCTAGGTGTACCTCTCACCTGCTTCTTTGACTTAGCTCTGAGCACTTCCCTGAATGGTAGGACAGTGTTTTCAAGGGCAAAATATCCCCACCCCTCAATTCAGTGAGGCTTTTACATTGTTGGAGCAGCACCAGTGAGAAACTTCTGCTCTCTGTAGCTCTCAACTGTGAGTGCCTGGGCTATGTTCCCATTTCCTCTCTTGTGGATGTGGGCTCTTTCTTCTGGATCCATAGCTTTAAATTACCCCATCAGACTGATGACACCCCAGTGTATATCTTCAGTCTTGGAAACCTTCTTGAGCTCTAGAATTTTTGAGCAGTTCACTTGACTGTTCCCCTTGGATAGCTGAAGGGGCTTCAAATCTAACAATGAAACAGAAGCCCTTTGCTCTTGCATTCCAAACCTGTTCTTGGGCTAATATCCCTGAGTATGTAGCACCAACAAACGTGATGGCTCAAGGCCAACACCTAAAGTTATTCTTGATCCCACTTCTCTCCATCTCTCAGGCAGTTCATCGGCAGCTCTTCCTTCAAAATCCATCCTGAATCCCTTACTGTTTCTCCATCTCCACCCACCTAGTCTTGTCCATACTAACATTACCTCTTGCTTGAAGTAGTACAATAGCATCAACACCCCCCCCACTAGACTCTGCAGGTATAGAGTGATTTTTAAAGTGTCCATCAGTTTATGTCACTCTTTCACTGATCACCATCTTATTGCATGTGACCCCTGTGAGCTCAGAAGAAAATCTGATCCATGTACCATGGCCCTCACATTGAGACCACTTGCAGCCCATGTCTTTTTCTAAAAATTCATATTGTAACCCCTTTGTTTCACTCAATGGCCACCTGGTTTTCTTCCCTCTATGCAGATCTCTCCTCGGAAGCCCTCTTGGAGTAACTCAGGGAAAGCAATTTATCTCTCTTGTCACTTCTTATCATATTGCTCTTTTTAATTTCCTTCACAGCACTCTGCATTGTCAGAAATACTTCATTTTTTGCTTCTTTTGTGTTTTCCTCTTTCTGCTGGAATATCACTTCAGGAGGCTTAGCAGCTTGCTGTCCTTATAATTTTGTCTACTTCAAGAGTCTCAAAGTTGGTGCGAAGTAGATGTTCACAGAACATTTACTGAGGATGAATGAATGAACCCTTACTTTAAGTTTAAGATTCATATTTTTATAGATGAGGACTTTGCTGCTATTAGGAAGGTACATATTCTTTCTCAAAATTTTATCAACATCATTGCTTCTTTATGCAATGGGAGTTTATGATGGCTCATCTGTAGATTGTTTTACAAGATTCTAAGTATGAGAAAAAACACTTTTTATCTAAGTTTCAAAGAGTGTATATATTCACAGGTGTTCATGGCAATGTTATGACAAGAAATGGCTTCAATGCACACATGGATTATAATATAAAGGAAAAACGACAAGTATGATGAAAACAGTAACTCTGGTTTTATTGCTGTCCATGATGTTCCTTATCTTTACAGCAGTGGGCTCATGCATCTAACCAAGCCTTGATCTAATTCCCATGGTTTGGTTTTATATTCTGGCCCTGCTTTCTAGCTTACTTCATTGGCTTGGACTTTCTGGCAAAGATGAGTTAGCTTTCAGTTGCTGCCTATGGCCAATCCTTTGCTTCACTATGTTTCACACCATATGATGTCATTGGAGAATTTAAAGTCAAGGCCTTTGGTTTTGATCAGCATCTCTACCACTTGCAGGCTATATGACTTTGGGCCAATTTTGTACCTATTCTCAGCAACAGTTTCATTAACCATGGAAGAGATGCTATTGTAACGGTAGCAGTGCTTAGTTGACACCTGTGAAGACGAGATGAGATAAATCATATAGAGAATTTAATGTAGTGCTGGTTCAGGGGTCACATGTAATAAGATGGTGATCATTATTTTCCGTGTTAATACCCCAGATTCATCCCCAGGCCACCCTGCCCTCTTTCCTCTCATCATCATCAACAACAAAAAATTCACCTAACCAGGATTAGAAAGAATCATTAGTATCAAAATCCATGATGCAAAGCTAACATAATTCTTGGCACACAGGCACTCATGACTGTTGGCTGAATGAATAGATGCATAAATGCCTACCTCTTAATGGAACCTACTTTTGTCCTTTTGGAACAAAAGCTATTAAAATAAAAGAGTGCCACTGCTTTTAAGTCACTAGGGTATTTTCTCTAAAATAATTCTCCTCTCATTCCAATTGAATATTTGTTTTGGCTTCTTGCAACAAAGAAGTACAGTAAAAAGTTGCAAAATGAGCAATAAAGTTCTACAAGTGGGCATGGACATCTTCTTATTAATCTGTGGAGCCCTCCAAATTGTGTGAATGTTAGGAGTAGATAGACACAAGGTGCACCAGGATAGATCTGTGAGCTTGGGCTTCATGGGTTAATTTATATCCATGTTTCCTTGACAGTGTGGAAAACAGCACCTACCTCTGGAAAGTTGCTAGGATATGTATAATTCCAGCTGAATTTTTTTGGCACATTGGATAATGACTTCCTTATCCATGAAGCAGAATGATAGTAATGGTACCTAATGAGTGAGGTTGCATTCTTATTGCACATGGAAAAACCTCAGTAAATCTGATTTCTCTTTCCTCTTTGTCCTCTCATTCCTCATATATATATATATATATATATATATATATATATATATATATATAATTGATCTTTTACAGAGATGAAGGGAGAGGGATAGAGAGTTAGAAACATCGATGACAGAGAAACATCAATCAGCTGCCTCCTGCACACCCCGCACTGGGGATGTGTCTGCAACCAAGGTACATGCCCTTGACCGGAATCGAACCTGGGACCCTTGAGTCTGCAGGCCAACGCTCTGTCCACTGAGCCAAACCAGTCAGGGCTCATTCCTCTTATTTTTAATGTATCTTCTTTATTGGGGACATACATTGATGAAATTTATATTAACTCAGCAATAGCTACCTTTGAAAGTATTTATGCACATGCTTAGAAGGTCCCACAAAAGCAAGTGAAAGAAATAACTACTACAAATGGACTGACTACGTACCACATATCTGGCACATTCTACTTTAACCTCTAATTCTGACAATTACTATCAGATAAGCATTGCCACGCCTGCTTTTAGAATGCAAGTGTGTCACACTCAGATGAAGCAATCTACCGGCATACCATCTTGAAACGTTTTGTGACAAAGTTCATCTCAATTTATTCCCAAGAGATGT
This sequence comes from Murina feae, assembly GCA_004026665.1. Classification (NCBI taxonomy): domain Eukaryota; kingdom Metazoa; phylum Chordata; class Mammalia; order Chiroptera; family Vespertilionidae; genus Murina; species Murina feae. The sequence continues at coordinate 5,500 of PVJC01003149.1, forward strand.
TATTTTATTTCATAGAGCATCCTTATCATTACCTAGTATATCTAGCAACAAGTAGAAACATAATCAATATAAGGTGAAAGAGAGAACGTCTTGTTTTTCATCAAGGAATCATTATTTTGGAATTTTTTGACTAATCATGTCTTTTGAGAATTCAATACATTTCTTAATAATTGTTATTTGTCAAACCTTATGTCAACATAAAAATGATCACCAAAATGTATAGATTGGCAGGCTGGGTGTCAAACTCTTTCTCGGGGGGATAAAGTTGGAGCTCCCCAAAGTTCTGGACTGATAGCAGCACATGGTCCGGGGATCAGGGCTAGGCCAGATGTGTTAGGTCACTGGGCTGGCAAGAAGCAGGATGGAGCTGGATCATGAGTGCAGGCATGGTCTTATTTATAGCAGAATCTGAAGGTGGAGACTGATGAGGCTTCATGGGACATAAGACCCAAGTGAAGATGGGCAGACTAAAGAGAAGGTGCAGAGGTGAAGGCAAGATTAGGTGACAGAAGAGACTTCACACTTTTCTTTTTTTCCCCAGTGATTTCAAGTTTAATGATGCAGTTATGACTGAAGAAGAAAATAGTCACATGCACAACTGATGAAAACAAGAATAAGTAGGAAAAATAAAAGTTTTGTGTATCTTCTGAACATGGTAAAATGATGCTGCTTAAAGTCTACTTGGATCTATTTTTAGGAAATCCAGTACAGAGCAAAACACACACATCCACAAGGCCAATATGAATCATTTTGAAGCTTCACAATTTTCATAAAGAGTAAAGCTAGGATGCCTTGTATTGGGCATTGCCTACATTAAGAATTCACTGGTGGAGACTCAGGGTCATATTCTAGCTCTGATGCAAAAAAACTCTTAAAGGTTTCAAAACCAGTTGTCTACCCCTGAACCTCCACTGTACCTGAGCATGAAGAACAGAAACCTCTCTTTATTGTCTACACGACCTTGGCTTTGCTATTCTACTGTCTTAATGAAGACATTACTTTACTTTGCTAGAACTGTCTTCCCCAAAACAAATGATTAGATTGTTCATTTCAGAAACATCCTAAAAGATTAATTTATTCTGCAATGGAAAACACTAATAGGTATTTTGCACCTAAAATTATTTGAATCTTTTGTCACAAAATCTTTCCTTGGCCATTTTCACCAATCTCAGACTGTTGGTCACGATTCTTAGTCAATTCTTATAAAGTCCCCACATTAAAGTACTTTTCTTATGCCAAACTTCTAAGTCTCAGTAAATTCTGATCTTACCACTCTGATGCTGAGACATTGCCAAAGCTTTGCAAAGATAGTGTTTTCTCTTACCTCAGCATGCAAGAAACTCATCTTTGTCTCATTGACAGATCATGTTGGTGATATTCAGATAGCCAAGTTTTGACAGGTTCCTTGGAGAGTCAAAGTGGGTATAACCATGGACATCTGGGTCCTAACTCAAACAGAGAAGGTTTTCTTGTATTTATTGAACATCTAAGTCACATATAATGAGAAGAAATGTTTTAGCTGATAATAATTTTTTAAAAATTGAAAATCACTCTTGCATTCAAAAGAAAAGTTATCTCTGAGTTGTTCCACCTGAGTCTGGTATATTTCTCCTTCATTGTCTCTATAATTTTGAGGAAATCTCAACTCCACAGTTTCTTCCCTTTCTTTATGTAATGGGAGGGTTTAACCAGAAATCTTCTAAGGTATCCCTCATCTTCAACATTTTCTGGTTCTGAAATGTCCTTGCATTAATGTTATCTGTCAAGATGACCTCTTAAGGCATAAAATCTGTTCCTAAAATACTAATTTTTCTCGCATCATCTAATGGAATGCTGGGCACATACCAGTCGCTCAATAGCCAGCTGTTGGTAGTTTGCACAATTCAAGCTGCACAATCCATTCAGTGTCTGGAGTTTTTTATTTTATTTTAACTGTCTGATTCTGTAATGTGCCAAGATAATTTTATATCAGAGACAAAGCTGATTTATGGAGGGAAAGAGAACTCACATTTATTGAATGCCCATCAATGGTGGCCCAATGGGTATGGTTTTGTATGCAGAAGAAATCATCAGAGCCTATTCAAAACCTTTGAAAACAGAAGCCAAGGCATCTCAAGGAAATTTTCCGGGCTACTAGTCTATGCAAGACTGGGATTGAAAACATGTGTGTCTTAGCAATTATTGGAAATTATCAGAACCAACTCGGGCTTCATCGAATGCACAAACCCTTGAATCTATAGGCCGGAATTTAAAGATTATGGATGGCACATAGAAGTGTGGATTTTAAGAAGAAACTCACATGGTTTCAATTCAGATAATGACTAAGAAATACTTTATGTTGCCCAGCCTGTGTGGCGTAGTGGTTAAGCATCAATCTATGAATCAGGAGGTCAATGTTCAGTTCCCCATGAGGGCATGATCCCCCAGCAGGGGCATCCGGGAGGCAGCCAGTCAATGTTCTCCTCATTGATGTTTCTCTCTTTCTCTCTCTCTTCCTCTGTGAAATCAATAAAAAAATAGATTTTTTAAAAATAAATACTTCATTTTTTTTTACTTTATTTAGAAAACATTCAGTGTTTCACCCCTTTATCTGACTGCCTTAAAGTCACCAGTTCTCTGCTACTTGTCTCCTGGTCTCTAGCCTGCATTTTATATCTCTCTGGAGGCAAAGAAACTTCTCAAATGAAAGAAACCCTCAGCCTTGTCCTATTTGAAGCCTCTCAAGAGCCCTAGAGGGAGAAGAGCAGAGTGGAAGATAGAGCATAGACCAGCATGAGATGCCAGGGCGTTGGCTGCCTCTCCCCAGTGGCCACCTCTATGCCACGGGACTCTGCCCCTTAGCTCCTCTGACTGACCTGCAGCACCGCCAGCTGTCTCCAGCTGGGCTGCTCTTTCTTCTGGGAATGTCACATGAGAACAGGCGGCATTGATGCTGAGTCATATTAATGACACCAACCTGCCAGGAGTCAAGACCACCCAGCCATGGACTGAGGTCTAGCAAGATCTTCCCAAGTCTCGGATCTAAAACTGATCCTCTGATTCCTTCTAGTATCTTCCCCTCATCATGGGAATTCTGTGTCTTGCAACCTAAAGAACTATAACTGTTACAACAATGGAAAGTCTTATTTTCATTTTTCAAAATCTTTGTTCCTTCTAAGTCTTCCCAATTCAAAATCTCTTTACTTCCAATCTCTCTCTACCCATCATCTATTACCCAGGGAAAGGAGGTGGAGAACATGATCCAGATCCTCCTAGCATGATTCCAAGTCTTGCAATCTTGTAATTCTCTGGGGTTCTCCCATCCCACCATATTACACAATACACCCTCCCCCAGTTCCCTGAGGCTGTTGAATTGAGATGAAAACATGGGAGACTCTGGGGCCAAAGCCCTATAAATATTTGAAGAATAGCTCTCTTTTCATGTCTTGTTTGAAGAATATTTTCTTTTTATGTTCTTTTCTTCCTCCTAATTAGCTTATTTTCTGTGAAGTGCTGGGAAGCAAAGTCATCCTGTTAACATGTATTAAAATGCATCCCTGATGCTTGAAGAATTCTTTTCAATAATGTCTGTAATTTTCTGTCACTCTGAGTAGTGTGTGGAAAAATACAAATCAGGAAAATTCAAGTTAATGTCTTTTGGAGACACAGACTTTTGGTATATGTAAATTTAGATTCAGTAAATATTTATTAGGTAGGTCTACTATGTGCAGACTATTGTGTTATGCTAATGCTGGCTTTAATAAAAAATAATAAATATTCTATAAATGGACTAGGCAGTATACTAAGTTTGTTATTTTATTTAATTCTTAGAGCAATGACAAAAGGTAGTAAACCTACCTTGTAATATCCATTTTTAGAAGGAAATCAGGTTTAGAGAAAAGAAATAGAGTAATTTAAGATCATATGGAATATGGTAGAAATAGGGTTTTGAGTTAAATTTCCCCCCAGTTTTACTGAGATGTAATTGGCCTGTAACATTGAGTTTAAGGTGCACAAAAAGTTAATTTGATACAAAAATAATGTAATATGATTACCACCATAGAGTTAGAAAACATCTACCTTACATCACATAATTATCATTTCTTTATTATAGTGAGAACACTTAAAAATTCTGACCTACTCTCTTAGTCACTTTCAAGTATATAATAAACTTTCAAGTATTTTCAACTATATTCGCAATGCTGTATATTATATCCTTAGAATTTATTCATCTTCTAACTAGATGTTTATACCCTTGAGTTTGGCTTTTTTAGATTTCACATATAAATGATATCATACAGTATTTGCTTTTCTCTGTGTGATTTCTTTCACTTAGCATAATGCCCTCAAGGTCCATCTATGTTGTCATGCATACATCTCACATCTTCTTTATCCATTCACCTGTGATAGACACTTAGGTTGTTTCCACATCTTGACTACTATGAATAATGTTGCAATAAACATGGTAATGCATTTCTTTCTTCAATATCATTTGGATATAGACCCAGAAGTGGAATTGCTGGATCATATGGAAGTTCTCTTTTTAGTTTTTTGAGGGAGCTTCATACTGTTTTCCATATTGGGTACACCATTCTACATCAGTGTGAGAGTTCTCTTTTCTCCACATCCTCACAACATTTGTTATCTGATTTTTTATAATAACCATTCTAACAGGTGTGAGATGACATCTCACTGTGGTTTCATTTTGCCTTTCCCTAATGATTAGTGATTTGAGAATCTTCTCGTGTCCCTACATGTTGAACATTTGTAAAATAATCCCATTCAAAATAACACTACAACCAATAAAATACTTAGGAATAAATTTAATTAAGGAGGTGAGGGATCTGTACACAAAACCCATAAAATATTGATGAAAGAAACTGAAGAAAAGACAAATGGAAAAATTTTCCATGTCTCTGGATTAGAAGATTTAATATTATTAAAATGTCCATACAATCCAAAACCATCAATAGATTGAATGCAATCCCTATAAAAACCTATACAGCATTTTTTCACAGAAAAAGAAAGGAAATATGAAAATTTGCATGGAGTTTCAAATAACTTTGAATAGCTAAAATAATCCTGAGATGGAAGAAAATTAGAGAATCACACAACCTGATTTCAAATTATAATACAAAGCTATAATAATTAAAGCAGTATGGTACTAGCATAAAAATAGACATATAGACTAATGGAACACAATAGAGAGTTCAGAAATAAACCTGCACATATATGATGAACTAATATTTGATAAGGGAGCCAAGGATATGCAATGAGAAAAGGATAATTCCTTTAATAAATTATATTGTGAAAACTATATAACCACATACAAAACAAAACAAAAAAAATAAACAAACCAACACACACACATTCACAAAAATAAACTTTAAGTGGATTTAATACTTTAACATAAGACCCAAAACTATAAATATCCTAGAACAAAACAGGAGAAAAGCTCTTTGACATTGATCTTAGCAACATGTTTTATTGGTATAAAACCAAAAGCACAAGCAACAAAAGTGAAGATCAATAAAACCAAACAGCTTCTATGTAGAAAAAGAAACAATCAAAAAAATTAAAAGGCAACCAAAAAATATTTGTAAATCATATAACCTGATAAGGGTTAATATTCACTGTGTGAAGAACTCATACAACTCAATAATCAAAAATACCCCCAAACAACCTGATTGAAAATGGGCAGAGTTACTGAATATTTTCCCTCATAGTTCAGTTTTAATTGATTCCAATTTTATGTTTTTTACTTCTAAGATAGAGGCTGTCAGTGTCCTTCCCACATCTGCTTGTCCTGACAAATTTCCAGCTTTTAGCCCCTGCTCTCTTTTCTCAAAGTCCTAAGTTTACTCTGTCCATGATACAACTAACTAGAAATAATAGGGAACTTATGCCCGCTGTCCCAGAAGTTCTCTGAGACTGTAGGAGTCTGTGTTGAAATACCAGTTTACTTGTCCTTCCCATGGGTTAATTCTGAGAAGCATGTTTGCATAGTTTCAGAATTCTCCAGTAGTCCACAGTGATAACAAAACCCTATTGCTTGCTCTCTTTTCTAGGTTCTCTCCTCTGGTTTCCTCCTTGTGGTTTTTACTCACACTTGTATCCTTGTTGCCAAGGCTTCTTGTGGGCAAACCCAAACTAAGATGACTTCTGGGTTGAACTCTGATGGACAACCAGCCTCCATGACTACAAAGGCAACTTTAAGTCCACAGAGCTCCAATGAGAACACAGTCAAAGTGGTACCTTTAGGGTTTTGTTTTTTTTTTTCAATCCTCAGCTGAGGATATGTTTCTGTATTGATTTTAGTGAGAGAGGAATTGGGGGAGAGAGAGAGAAACATTGATGTGAGAGAGAAACATCGACCACTGCCTCCCATACAAGCCCCAATCAGGGATCAAATCTGCAACACAGCTGCATGCCCTGTCTAGGAATCAAACCAGCGACCTTTTTGGTCTATGGGACAATGTTCCAATAAACTGAGCCACCCAGCCAGGGTGATATCTTTGGTTTTATACATAATACCATAGATGACTTATTCACAGGGAAGCACAGCTAGAATGAACTAAGAGTTAAAATCCAAGCATTGAAGACAAGAAGACAGGAAATGAGAGAGGCAGGAGAGGGGTCAGAGATATATTTCATGGGGAGGAGAGACTTGAAGTACACTATGAAGACAGGAAAGAAGATGTTATAGGGCCAAGAGACCTCCCGAGAACAAACACAGAACAGAGCAGAGATCAGCATCATTGGTGCAGCCAGTCCTTCAGTGACGAACACATTGACCAGCATACATTCATGTATCCATGTTGAAATGCATCAGGTTGATAGAAACGGTCTCTTATGTGTTTGACATAGAGCTCTGAAAATGTCCCATACACTACAAGGCACAGGCCAGCAGTTTATGGGCAATAGCACTTGAATTGTGAGCTCTGATAAATTATCTGATTTTAGTAACCCTAGTAGGTAAATATTCATTATTTCATCCCTTAATGAGGAAAAGCAAAGCTGCCAGAAACAGAGCCAGAGGTTACGGAACCAATCTGTGCAGCAAACTGGATACAACATTGAACCACAATGAAGAAAATCATTATTTTGAGCTACATGCTAAGGATTGGGGTGAGCTCTCCATAGTGTAAATTGTAAGCCATTTGAGAATCCCAGCAGTTGGTACGAAGGCTCTATCATTTCCATTTTGCTGATGAAGAAATTAAGGCTGAGGATAGTTATTTGCAGAGTTGATGACTCATGGGCATCTGAGAGTGAGAGAAGGAAGATAACTTGGAGCTAGTTAACCCCCTTGTCCCTTTCCTTTTTTTTTTTTACAGATCATGTGATTTTGCATGTAGCTTTGACGCAAAATAATTTCTCCTCTTCTACTAAGACAGAGGTCCCTATCTCCTTAATCAAGTGCTTTCTTCAGACTTATCCCTATCCAGGGAGCCTGTGTGGACATTTGGCTGTGTAAATTCTGCCAAGACAGGGCTATTGGACCAGGGCCTCTGACCGTCGAGAAGTAGAAAGCCCACCATCTCCTCTGGCCACTTACATTGATTCCTGTTTACTGCAGTTGGGCAATGGGCCAGGATGAGACTGACCCCTCATTGTCTGTGGGAGATTCTGAACTCTGCCAGCACTCAATAAAGGCAAAACATCTACAACCTGCCTGCCATTAGCAATAAAAAGAAGCTGTTGGTAGGCCCCTTCTGGACATATCCCCTCCTGATCCCCAGAAGGATATCACCTTATAAAGTGAAAGGGACTTTGAAGATTTATAAAGTAAGGATCTTGAGATGGAGAGATTATTTTGGATTATCCAGATTACCTCAATGTAATCTCAAAGGGTGCTTATTAGGGGGGCAATTGGGAAGGTCAATATCAGGAAAAAAAGAAGTGATAATGGAAGCAGAGGTGAGTGATGGCCTTTGAGCCAAGGAATGAAAGTTGCTTCTAGAAGTTGGAAAGTCAGGCAAACATATTTACGCTTCTCAAGTTTGGACAGAGGATAGCCCTATTGATTTGTTCTGGACTGGAAGATAGCAAGTATGTGTTGTCTTAATCCCTCAGTCTGTGATCATTCCTACAGAAGCAATAGGAAACTAATGCACTAGTTAATAACACATAGTCTCACATTAACCATATGTGTTAGTACCAAGGCCAGAAGTAGAGTGCAAAGGCAAAAATCAAGAATGTAATGTGAGATGTCCTGGATTTGAATCTGTTGGGGACTAGCTTCATGATCTTGAGCATATTAATTTTATTTCATGCATCCTAAATTACTCATCTGTAGTTCAGGAATCATACCAGCTTTCTCCTACTACAGGTATTATAATTTTATAATATGACATATTACAAAATATTAGAGAATGGCATTTGCACTATACAAATGCTTTGTTCTCATTTCATTGTTTCCTTGTCATTCAACAAGAAGCATATTTTATCAGAATACCCAATCTATGCACCAAAAGTTTTGTTAAAATTCTCAATAGATTGACCCCTCTCTTGGTTATGCTTGAGAAAGTTCTTTGTTTGGATTTCATAAAGATAAGAGTATTAGTTGAAAAATAGCATACCTTCTTGAAGTATTAAACCATTTATGAATTTCAATTGGAATTAGAATCTGACAAATGTATACAATCTCCAAGATTTCCTTCTCATGTCCTGATACTCTGGGCTGTGTCACCCCCAACCTCACTAGTTCACTTTAGAGTGCTGCCTCTCTTACTTCTGATACCTTAACTCATAGAATTCTCTGACTGCTGAGCTGCAGGTGCTCAAAGGTCAGCACCCATGACTGCTGTGTGGTGGAGTTGCTATATGGTTGTGAAAATTCACAGATGTGGAACTTTCAGGAGGTTTTGTATTTCCCCTGCACTGTCCTCCCTCTGTGATTCCTCCTAGGTCTCTGCTTCCCTCTTCTGTAGGAGGAAATGTATTTGCATTCTTAGTTACAGGAGAGAAAAATGACACCTTTTAGGATAAGCCCTATCGCCAAGACTGTTCATTTCTCAAAAGCCTTTTTCCTGTTGGCATTTCCTGTCTCTGCTTGCAGTGGTGCTGGTAATACTATCCCAGAGCTGGGTTAAATCAGTTTCTGCCTGAGGCTTCCTTGATAAGCTCATTCAGGTTGCCTACATGTGGGTTTCAAAATAGGTCTCTTTCTTGTACCTGCAGGAAGAGTCTGCCTTTGATTTATCTGACAAATGTGCATTGATACTTCTCAAATGCAGAGCAGTCCCGAGCTATACTGAGGTCATATTCAGCATCATCAGACACGATCTCCTGATTCCAGGAAATCCCACCCTTCTTATCAGCAGGGCCCAGGAGAATAATTGCAGGTCCTCAGGCCATATGTCTTAATATTTAAAGGTTAAAAAAATAAACTGTTTAAATGTTATAATCCCTATCTATTTCTTCCATATCTCTGGTACCAAGGATGAGAACACATGGACTCTTGTAATTATTGCAAAACTTTTTCTCATTATGCAATTGTTTAGTTCATTCATGTCATCTGAAAGGAAAGATGTAACAAGTGAATCTGTTTTTCCTTAGTCCTTCCTCTGTTCCTATTCTCCCTGGATTCTGAGGCAGCATCCATGTTCAAAGTCAACAGTTGGCATAACCCACAAACCGAGTCATTTGGATGCAGTCATCTCTTTTTCAAGGACATAGGTCAAGAGATATGGGACCCATTTCTCTGAGATCTGAATAGTATTATCAAATAGTATTTGAGAAACATACCTTTCCATGTTTTTATAATCTAGTTGAACAAATAAAAATCAAAAATATAGAATCATTATAAAGAGTGACAAGGCACCACATGACTTAGTCAACAAGTACTGACAAGGACGGTAGCTTTTTTAATAGTGTGGAGTTGCAGGCCTGGGTCACTCAGGGAAGACTACATTTTGCATATGAAAAAAAAACTGATGGAATCTGAGAAACAACGTAAAACTTACAGTGCATAAAATTCTAATAGAAAGAGCACACTTTATTTTATACATTTGTTATCACCTAGGATGAGAATGCACATCAGAGCTGTGACATTGCTCACCATTATACAGTCCCCCTTACACACCTAGGAGACGCAAACTGGAGATGGGGAGGAGGAACCTGGTATTGGAGCTGGAGGACTCACGTGCAGGAGGGGAGGGACGCTGGAGTGAGCCCTAAGCGGTCTGAGCAAATCTAACATAGTATTGCATCAGCCTTGAGATACGAAGAGAGAATAAGAGAATAAATTCCAAAAAATAGCCACAGGCAAGTGTCCAACACGCAATGCTGAGATCAGAGAAGCCTGACAAAAAGGCAAAAACCTCCAGAAATCATCCAAAAGCAAGGTAGAAATATTTGAAGTGGTGCAGAACCATAGTCTGTATGAAAGCAGTTAAACAGGTCCAGATGCTGGCATGAAAGAATTTCACTCTTACCCTAAGCATGGACATGAGAGATGTGTTCAAAGACAAAAGTAAGACAAGCTCATGGGAGCCACTGGACATTCCTGCTGAGTTCTATGCACTGAGAGCAATACAAGGAGCAGTTAGACATACACAGATGCAAAGATCACTTTTAATACCAATAAAACTAAAATGGAAGACAGTGACATGCAGCAGTCAGCAAGGGGGCTTCCTGGTACTGATCTTCGTTGGATTGATTCATCCAGCCCAGAACAGGCAGTACCGAATGCCCCAGTCTTGCCCACATAGGGCCACCCATGGAGAAGCAGAGCGAGTCATGTGGTCCCTATGGGATCTTGACCACCTAGTGTATTAGTTCCACTGTGGCTGCTGTAACAAACTAGGGGTGGGGGGTTTGAGCTTAAAATAATAGAAATCTATTCTTTTACAGTTCTGGAGGCCAGAAGTCCAAGTTGAGGAGTCAGAAGAGCCACACTCCCTCTACAACCTCATGGTCCTTCCTGGTCTCTTCCAGCTTCTGGTGGCTCCTAACATTCTGTGGCTTGTGGACCCATCACTCTAATCTCTTTCGCCATCTCTGCATGGGAAAAAAAAAGTTTTGATTGGTTCAGCCTGACTTTTCACCTAAATGCCAGACAACAGGGCAGTGGCTGGGCCCTGGATAGGCTGCCCTAGTCCATCAGCTGTGTTTCTTGGCACTGCCCACTTCTTCAGGTCCTGAGGGTGGTTAGTTTTCCTTCAAAGGGGCTGTTGATATGGTAGGCACTGTGATCACCATGTCTTCTGTATAGTTCATGCAGGAAAGAAGCGCGCTTTCCTTAAGAAATAATATAGAGTACGTGGTAGGTGCTGAGAGCTAAATGGATTCCTTGATCAGCAATCCAGCATGGATCTTTTGACCAAAAAGAAAGGACAGCTTGTCATCAATGGACAGTTTATTTTGAGAAGAGGGGTCAGACAACTCACAGAAAGATCCTAATGGTCTTTCCGTAGACTATGGAATTAAGAGAAGTGATCAGGTTGTTAGCATGAATACCTCCCTTTCAAGGACTGAATATTTATTTTCATAATGTATACGGAATTTACTTCGGTAAGTGATTCTGAAGTGCTGTCTTGGGGGAACTGAGAAAAAAGGCCTTCCTTGACCTACGTTAACTGGGTGCACCTCTCTACCAGTTATCCAGTGGTGGCTCCAGAAATTTCAGACAGTTTGCCTAATTGGGGAGACTGCACAGGAAAATAAATCGTACAGCTGGGACCCTTGGAACTGCCTGAACTAATTAACAGGAAGTAGCTTTGAACTTTTGCAGTGTTGGGCTTCTTGGTAGTTACTAAATGATTGGATCAAGTCCAAAAGCAGCGAGAAGGACCCGAGAGTTTGAGGACGTTTCCCAGGGGTGTGCTATGAAGAGCAGGAGGACGGAGGCTATTGTTATTCCAGGAACAGAGAACTTTGATTTTTAAAAATTTATAGTGCATTTATAGGTGGGGGCTGGGAGGTAGGTGGGGCAATCAAAACCTCTTAGCTCAGGGAAGACCTCATGGACAGATTACACATTCTTGGTTTCAGCAGCAGACAGTTAAAAAGGATTTGAGAAAAGAGAGTGCATGATTTGAATGCCTTTGTTTTCATCTCCTCCTCTTTTCTATCTCCTGACCCTCTTTATATTCTAGGCCTGGCTTCTAGTCCTGATTATCCCACTTACTGACTCTCAATTCACTTCTATAACCTTCATCTTTTGTCATCCATAAAATGGGTCCATTCATACCTATTTTTTCTATTTTTTTTTGGCTGTTCTATGTTTTGAATGACACTGTAAGCCTTTTGTAGTATTTACCTATCCTACTTACCATGCCCTCATATCCCTGATGGGTAGAAACATTTATTTTGTCATTCTGTTAATTTATTCTAAGGCGCTATTAATGACTGGTATCCATTTAGGACAACAGTTCTCAGCCTGTGGGTTGCAACCCTTTTGGTGGTCAAATGACCCTTTCACAAGGGTTGCCTAAGTCCATCCTGCATATCAGATATTTACATTATGATTCATAATAGTAGCGCCATTATAGTTATGAAGTAGCAACAAAAATAATTTTATGATTGGGTCACAACATGAGGAACTGTATTTAAAGGGCCAAAAGGTTGAGAACCACTGATTTAAAACATTTGATCCCAAAGATGGATGGAGAGAGACTATCAGGTAGTGCCCCGTCCCCTGGATCATTATCATTCCCAGAAATGCCATACCAATTCCACATCTCAGCACCTTCATTCCTTTACCTGTGGATACATTCAAGTGATCTCAGGGAAGAACAGAAATTGCAATGTTAAGTCAGAAGAGGGGGGGTGCGTAGGGCCCATAAACTTTATGCTTTGTGCCTCAAGTAACAGATGTCATAGATGAATGTTTACTGAGCTCCTCCTGTCTGGTAACCTCTTGGTGTTGGAAGGTTAAAAACTGTCTAAGGTGGCTCAAGGGGACTCCTATGGAAGTCCAAGGATGGAAGGTGGAAGGAAGGGCCTCTTAGAGCCTTGAACCACAACATGGGTCTCTAGACCAGAGACTCACTTCAGAAACCCAGCAGTGAACCCTTAGTCGGTGCTCAGCAATAGCATCACTGGGCATACTATTCCCTCCTACACCTGCTAATCCTGGCTCTTCCTGTTCTGATTGTGAGTGTGATCCAAAGGGGTAAGCATTAGAAGTGACATTGGTTCTTTGAGACATTCTAGAATCTTAGTAAGTCCCAAGAAAATAAAAACCAAGATAAAAAAAATATTCCTAAAATCAACCAGAGGCTGGAAAGGATGCCTCAAAAACAGGAGACCATCAGTAATAATGATGGCTAATTTCTCATCAGAAACAATGTGAGACAGAAGACAGAGGAATGACAGCTTTCAAGTACTGAAAGAAAAAAAAAAGCTTTCAAACTAGGATTCTTTGTCAAGAAAAAAATGTGTTTCAAGAAAGTGTATAAAAGACATTTTTGGACAAATAAAAATTGAGGTATTCCAGCAAATATTCATTACAAGAAAAGTCAAAATGATTTTGTATTGGAGGTCCTAATCAGTGCAATAGGGCAAGAACAAATAAAAATAAAGACATGAAGTTTCGCATGAAAGAAGCAAAGCTGTCTTTTGATAACCTATGTGCTTTCAAATTCCAAAGGAAACTACAATTCTGAGATCTGACAGATGAATTAAGAAAGGTCTCAGAATACAAAGTCAATACACACAAAAATCAGATATATTTCTCTATATCTGCAACAAACACCATAAAACTATAGTGGTTCAGACTGTGTGTTATGGACATGAATATAGACAAATAAATCAATAGAAAACAATTAAGAGCCCACAAATAGACCAAATATAAATGCCAGAAATATATTGTGGAATGATCTTTGACTAAAGTATCAAAGCAATTCAATGCAGAATAGAGAATGTGTTCAATACCCATACTGGAAAATAGGGAGATCTGTATGAAAAAAAGAGTCTCAAACCACGCCTCACACCATGCACAGAACTCAAAGTACGCTGTAGCCCTAAATGTAAGCACCAGGACTCTAAAGTTCCTAGAAGACACAAGAAAATATCTTTGTGTCTTTCATATAGGTAGAGTTTACTTATAATTTCAGAAGCAGTAACCATAAAAACGTAAAATTAATCTACAAACTAGACTACTGGATTTAATACAAAATGAAAACTTTAGATCATCTCAAGTCAACTTTGAAAATGAAAAAGCAAGGCACAGGTTGGAAGAAATAATTTATAACCATATATCTGGTAATGAACTTGTATTCTACAAAGAGCTTCTGCAGCTCCATAATAAAAAGACAAAAATCTTGAAAGAATGGGCAGCAGGTTTGGTCAGATACCATACAAGAGGATACACAAATCTTCAATAAGTCCACGAAAAGATATTTATTAAGGGTAGATATTAGGAAAGTGCACATTGAAGCCACAACAATATATCATTATACACCAAACAGAATGGGTTAAACATAAATATTAACATTCCCAAATTTTGGACAGAATGTTGAGCAATTGCAACACTGACACACTGCTAGTAAGACTAGACTGGTGCACTCTGAAAGACTGCATGGTGATTTCTTATCATCTTAAATATACACTGACTTTGTAAGCAATTTCTCCCCTAGATATTTTCCCCAAAGAAATGTAAACATATGTCTGGGAGAGATTGATAGAAGAATATTGATTACAGTTTTACTCATAATTGAAAAGAACTAACTGGAAACAACCCAAATGTCCATCAACAGAAGAATGGATAAACATAGCATACCAATGCATGTAAATTGGATTAACAAGAAAGAGAGATGCAAAACAATTATATAATGTTTCCTTTTATATGAAGTCCAAGAAAAGGTAAAACCAATCTATGGTGATTGATAGCAAGGAAGCAACTTCCTCTGAAGGTGGGCTGTGGGTGAGGTGCTGGGAGGCTCTAGAATAGATTGCAAAGGGGTGTGACTGAAGTTTCTAGGACAATGGACATGCTCTCTGTCTTTCTTGTGGTTGCAATTATAGGAGTGTATTCATTTGTCAAAATGCATCGAATTTCACATTTTAAGATCCATGCATTTTTTGAATGATATTAATACCTCAAGTAAATATCTATATAATAAAAGCCTAAGTGACCGCTATGATGGAACAACCAGAACGACCAGTCACTATGATGTGCACTGACTTCCAGGGGGTAGACACTCAATGCAGGAGCTGTCCCCTGGTGGTCACTGCACTCCTATAGGGGGAGCACCACTCAGCCAAAAGCCAGGCTCATGACTGGTGAGCACAGCAGCAGTGGAAGGAGCCTCTCCTGCCTCCATGGCAGCGCTAAGGAGCAGTGAGCAGAGCAGTAAGAAGTGAACAGGCAGGTAGGGGGATTGGGCCTAAGCCAGCAGGTGGATATCCCCCGAAGGTTCCCGGACTCTGAGAGGGTGCAGGCCAGGTTGAGGGACACTCCCTTCCAGTGCACAAAATTTGTGTACCAGGCCTCTAGTATATAAATAAAATGAAAAGCAAGTAAGCAAAGGACATAAAAACAAGCAGTCCTATTTAATCACACTGGTACCAGTATGTATTTAGAAAAATTTACTCTTTTTGTCCATCTGAACAGTCAGAGATGCTATGATTATACATGACTTTCCAGATTTATTTATAAAAACTCACCAACTAGAAAGACATGGGTGGGGTTTGATCTGGGACACCTGACATATGCTAGCTGGTGAGCAGAGTGATGCAAAGTGTCCACTGAGACAAGAAGCAATAGAAAGCAGTTTTCCAGGGGCATTGTGTGAAAGCCACCACTTGCTTGGCTTTTGTCCCTCCAGTTGCTTTCCTGTAGAAAGCCACATTAAGAGGTGCCTGGTCTGGTGGGAGAGATGGAAAGGTCAAACGTTGAAATGCAGTATGCCTCATTACCCGCCCCCCCCCCCTTTTTTTTAATCTGCCTTGGAAAAAATGCAGAGCCCACTAGCTAAGTGGAGGCTGGGTAAGGGAGGAAAGGGGGCTGCCACTGTGGAAGTGGATCACAGAAAAACAGCATTAAGTCATTGTTGTCATAAGCAAAATTCCTTTGCTGTTTCTGGGACTTGT
This sequence comes from Murina feae, assembly GCA_004026665.1. Classification (NCBI taxonomy): domain Eukaryota; kingdom Metazoa; phylum Chordata; class Mammalia; order Chiroptera; family Vespertilionidae; genus Murina; species Murina feae. The sequence goes on from PVJC01003149.1 coordinate 21,520, forward strand.
TGTCTAAATGGGGGCAAAGAAAGATGTCTATTTCCTTAGTATCACCATTCCTCAGTCCCATGTGCTCTAGTTAGAGCCATTGAGCTCTCTGGACAGCTGTCTTCTATACACTTGGTGGTTGCTGGGAGACTGCATCTTGACTGGGTTTCAGGTGTGCTGTACTGAGGTAGCTCATTTTCCCAGCCATCTCCTCTACAGTCCTCTGTGGTGATATCATCAGAAGCTCTGGCTCACCCACTGATGGTGACATAGATCCTGGATGGCTCTGACAGAGCGAAGACTGGGATTTGAGTTTCAACCCCAGCTCCCACTTTACTTTGGCAAATATTTCCTGGACTGTGAAATGACAGGTCAGCTCAAGGATAAATAGGAATGAGAAAGAGCAAGGTTTTGGGAAGAAATGGATCCAAACCCTGGCTGCACTGTGAAGTTGGACAAGTTATTTTATTACCTGTCCAATTGTTCCCATAATTGCTCAGTCAAGTATATCAATGCCTGCTTCACAGTTATATATCAATGCCTACTTTATAAGGTTGTGGTAAGAATTTAATTATATTTGATTTATCCTATCTAATAAATAGGGAATATGCTAATTGACTCTCACACCATTGCAAAGATGGCAGCGCCCACAGCCAATAAGGAGGGAATATGCTAATTGCTGCCCCACCCTTGTTCACTGCTGGTGGGAATGCAAACTTGTGCAGCCAATGTGGAGAACAGTATGGCGTTTCCTCAAAAAACTAAAAATGGAACTTCCATTTGACCTAGTGATCCCACTTCTAGGAATATATCCCAAAAAACCAGAACCACCAATCAGAAAGGATATATGCACCCCTATGTTCATAGGCACACAATTTACCATAGATAAGATTTGGAATCAGCCTAAGTGCCCATCACCAGATGAATGGATTAAAAAACGGTGGTACATCTACACAATGGAATACTATGCTACTATAAAAAAGAAGGAACTCCTACCATTTGCAACAGCATGGATGGAGCTGGAGAGCATTACGTTAAGTGAAATAAGCCAGTCAGAGAAAGATAAATATCACATGCTCTCACTCATTATAATCTCACTGTGGATTATAATAAACAACATAAACTGATGAACAAAAACTGATATAGAGACAGAGAAACATTGATCAGATGCTCAAAACTCAGAGGGAAGGTAGGAGAGGATGAGGGTGAGGGGGAGAGATCAATCAAAGGACTTGTATGAATGCGTGTAAGCATAAGCGATGGAGGTGGACAACAGGAGGTTAGGGTGAGGGCAGCAGTGGCGGGATGAGGGGACATTGTGGGGATAAGGTCACATTTGTAGTATCTTAATCAATAAAGGGAAAAAATGTAAAAAAAAAAAAAACCCAAATCACAAAATTGTGTAAAAAAAAATAGTGAGTGAAAAAAAAAGATGGCAGCGCCCACAGCCAATAAGGAGGGAATATGCTAATTGCTGCTTCAACCTCAAAGATGGTGACACCAACAGCCACAAGATGGCTGGCAGGGGAGGGCAGTTGTAGGAGATCAGGCCAGTAGGGGAGGGCAGTTGGGGGTTACCAGGCCAGCAGGGGAACAGTTAGGTATTGATCAGGCTGGCAGGGAGTGGTTAGGGTGTGATCAGACTGGTAGGCAGAAGCTGTTAAGGGCTATCAGGCAGGCAGGTAAGTGAACAGTTGGGAGGCAGCAGTCCTAGATTGTGAGAGGGATGTCTGGCTGCCAGACATCCCCCAAGGGGTCCCAGATTGAAAATGGTGCAGGCTGGGCTGAGGGATACCCTTCCCCACTGTATCCCCCCCCCCCCCCCCCGGGTATGAATTTTGTGCACGGAGCCTCTAGTCTATAATAATAAAAGCATAATATGCTTATTGGACAGGACAGCTGAATGACCTTCCGGACATCATTCCAAATGTCCTTCCAGACGAAGCTGTGGTAGCGGGGGCAGAGTCAGAGGATGTTAGAGGCAATCAGGCAGGCAGGCGATCAGTTAGGGATGATCAGGCAGGCAGGCAAGCAAGCAATTAGGAGCCAGTGGTCCCAGATTGTGAGAGGGATGTCCAACTGCCAGTTTAGGCAGACAGGCAGGGATTGGGCCTAAACTGGCAGTGGGACATCCCTCTAGAGGTCCTGGATTGCAAGAGGGTGCAGGCCAAGTTGAGGGACTCCCCCTTCCCCTGTGCATGAATTTTGTGTACTAGGCCTCTAGTCCTATATAATAAAAGCGTAATATGCTAAGAGTCTTGTCATCTGGTTGGTTGTTCAACCAATCAATGAGTAATATACTAATAATATGCTAAGGCCGTTTGATCGCTTACTATGATTTGCACTGATCATCAGGGGGCAGATGCTCCAACTGGTAGGTTAGCTTGGTGCTGGGGTCCTGCCAATCAGGACTGAGTGAGATGGGCCAGACATGTCCTGGAGTCCTCCCGCGGTCCCTCCATGGCTGGTCAACCTCCTGCATTCCTCCCTGGTCCCAGTCATGCACCAGTGGGGTCCCTCAGCCTGGCCTTTGCCCTCTCATAATCCAGGACCCCTCAGGGGATATTGGAGAGCTGGTTTCAGCCTGATCCTGCAGGCCAGGCTGAGAGACCCGACTGGTGCATGAAGTCGTGCAATAGGCCACTAATATACAGATAAGAATAAATGATGACACCTGGCATTTTGTTGATGTTTTAGCTACCTTAGCTCCTATGGTGCTCCTGTTTTTTTGTTTTTTTTTGTTTGTTTGTTTGTTTTTCCTGTGGACAAACCCATCTGTGATATGCTAAGTAACTGAAATGGTTCACTTGATTTCAACAATGCCTCCCTACCCCTCTACCACCCAAGTTCATGTACTCACTTATTCACTCACGCATTTCAGACATTCATTAATGCAGACTCTCCACTAGCAGACAGACTACTGTACAGAAGCCAAGGACACAAAAGCATTCTTCATACAGAGATTGCTCAGTGACCATCGTTATCATTATTGCAACTTACATTAATGTATAATACTAATTATACATTATTTGTTGCTTTCATATGGTTACACCTGAATTGGGTAAGTGAAAGGACATAATGAGAAAGTGGAGGCAACAATAACTCTCTGGGTTGACCTGAACACCCTTGACCCAGGATCACCCCAAACATGGGCTGACATCTATATAGGAGAGTTTCAATTCTCATCAGATGATGAGATTGAGGGTGGGGAAGATGCATATCTTTCACAAGATCATTTGATTAGTAAGTAGCAGAGTCAGAATTTAAATGTAGATATTATAAAATTGAAAACTGTTATTTTTTAGAAGAACAAACTGTATTCTAAAAGAGTCATGAAAATATCTGCATTCCTTGTTTTGTTGGAATGTTGCTGGGTTAAATATTGCATTGGTTGGAATTCAGACACTTTTTCATACATACTTTTGGCTTCGGCTTCATTGTAATTAGGCTTAAGAAGCACCATAACTATCTTTGCCCACTGGAGTACTATTAAGTGCTCTACAACATTACGGAAATGCAAATTTCCCCAGCTAGAAGTAAGCTTTGCTACTGGGTTGAAATATAATCTCTTAGCTTGATACGTAAGACACATCATTATTCTACCACAACTCTTTAGCTCTTCCCTCCATGCTCCCAAAGAGAAGGGCGCATCCACGGTTCCCCTCCAGAGGGATAGTGTGTGTGTGTGGGAACATTTCTGGCCTCTCTCTTTTCACTCTCTTCTTTATACTCCTTAAAGGACTTATTACACATGGAGAGAGAGCCAGGGCCTGTCTCCCAAAAGCTAGTGTGCATTTCTGAGCAGACAGCCCATCCTGGCAGCTCAACATGCCTGCAGGGCTGATACAACAGTCAGATCCAGCCTCAGAAGTCCAGCAGGAGCAGGGGGAAGAAACTTTCACTTTGACCTTTATTAAAACATTCACCAGAGACCTCTGAATGGAAAGTTGTAGACAACTTGTGAAAATTTATAGAATTGATACTTATGTGCCTTTTGGTGAGCTACCATGTACTTTGGTTTTGTAGAAAGATTGAAGGATAAAGGGCTTGATACCCTGCAGCTCACAGAGCCCCTTTAAGTCACCATTAGCATATTTTGTCATCAAGCCCACAAAATAATTTGTCATTCTTAAGCACAACATGGATTTTGTGTTCCCATCACTTTGCCCTTTCCTGACATGACTACGGATGCCACTTAGGTCAGTGTATTAGTGTCTCAGGACTGACAAGACCAAGAACTACAAACAGGATATCGTAAAACAACAAAAATGTATCCTCTCTAGGTCTGGAGATTGAGAGTCTGAGCCATACCCCTTCAGAAAGCTCTGAGATGGGATCCTTCCCTGCTTCTTGCTGGTTCCTAGTGGTTGCTAAGAGTGTGTGGTGCTGCCTAGCTTGTAGATGCATTATTCCTATCTCTGCTTCCTGTGTCACATGGCAAACAGAAACCTGTGGGTTTCTGTTTCTTCACATCCTTGTAGGACACTAGTTATTGGATTTAGGTTTCACCTAATCCAGTAGGACAATATCTTAACTTGATTATGTCTGCGCAGATCCTGTTTCCATGGAGGTCACTCACAGATCTTTGTAGTTAGGACTTGAATATGTCCTCCTGATGGACACAATACAACTCAACGCAGCCAGTACACTTCCTTTCAATAATATGGCTCCAACTTGTCTCCCTTCTCTTCCTGCATCATCAGTCATCTCCCCATGTCTACACAGCTTTCTTCATCAACCTAGAACATGGGATTATTTCTTGCATATTGACATAAACAAACACACAAGCAAGCAAATAAGCAAACCTTTCTTGATCTCTACATCAGCCATATTCTCCAGGGAATCAGGATACATAGGATGTATATATAGTGAGATATTTATTATAAGAAATTGACTTACGTGATTATGGATGTTAAGTCCCAAGATTTGCAGAGGGAGTTTGCAAGCTGGAGACCCAGAATGAAAGGTGTCATTTCCATGCCCAGGTCAGCAGCCTGAGACCCAGTAAGAGCCAATATTCAGGTTCTGAGGCAGGAAAAAGTCAATGCCCCAGATCAAAGGCTAGCAGACAGGAAGCATGATCAAATTCTCAGGGGAGGGTCAATTTTTTGGTCTATACATACCTTCAGCTCATGGATTAGATCCATCCACATTAGGGATAGCAATCTGCTTAATTAAGTCTCCTGATTTAAATGTTAATCTCCTCCAAAAACATATTCACAGGAACATGTGGAATAATGTTTGATCAAATATCTGAGCCCCTGTGGCCCTGTCAAGTTGATGCATAAAAGTAACCATTACAAACACCCTTTTTTTCCACTATTTTTATCTTTACAGCAAAACTTCTCAAAGGTAGAACTGTAATCGTTGTCTCTAATTGCTCTGTTTCATGCCTGGTCACATTTCAATTAGACTTTACAACTACAGAAAATATTTTTTAAATTTTGTTTTAAATATAGTTTTATTGATTTCAGAGAGGAAGGGAGACGGAGAAAGAGATAGAACATCAATGATGAGACAGAATCATTTATTGCTGCCAACTCCCAATCTTGTATCACCACTTCTTTCTTGGACACAAGACCTCTCCACTTAGAAGTTTAATTGATCTCAAATTAAACATGTCCAAATATGAGCTTTCTACCTTCTCCCAAAGGTTCTTCTATTAATTCCCCACTTATAGCCCATCAAAAAATTCTATGAGCTCTAACTTCAAAATATATCCAGACCTGAACACTTCTCATCACTTCCTTTGTTTCCATCATGACTCACTCATGTTCTTCAGATTCTTAATCTTTGCCGCCTTATTTACAATCTCAATTATTTTACTCCCTGAATACCAAGGAATGAAAATCCCTATCCCCAAGCTTACTGTTTTTCTCTATTCCACTTATCATCAACTAGTATCTCTCTCTGTCTCTCTCTTCCTCTCTCTCTCTCTCTCTCTCTCTCTCTCTCTCTTTCTCTCTCTCTCTCTGACATATAGGGTATATGTGTGCTATAGTCTAAATGTTTGTGTTTCCTCAAAATTGATATATTGAAATCCCAACCCCCAACGTGATGATATCGGGGGGGGGGGTGAAGCATTGGTAAGGTGTTTTTTGTTTATCTCTGCCATTAGAATGTAAGTTTCAGTAGGGGTACATTCTCTTATTAATGACTATATCCATGGCATCTAGAACACTGGAACATAATAGTAGATCAATAAATATGCCTTGAATAAATACATGTTTTTCTTTTCTTTTTTAGGAAATCAAAGTCCTAACACATCCTTCAGGATACTGCTTATATAATCACCTTTTTACTAAGGAATTTTTATGTTTCTTCAACTACAAGTAACCACTCCTTCCTCTGGCCTTCCATTAAACCTCACTTTTTATATTTTATTGAACGACTTCTATGCCCTAGACTCACTTATGTTCTCTCACCTAATAATTTATTCTAACCAGTAGCACCATGCCTATGGACTTTCAATAAATGTTTTGTGAAGAATAAATAAATTCTCACTAAAGCCTATAAGACCAAAAAAATCATTCCTAATGTGACAATGAAAATGAGTTTCAGTAGCATTAAGCATGTTGTAGAAGGTTTATGGCAGGCAAGTGAGACTCCGAGTGAAAATCCAGGTCTCTCATTCTACCTCTTGTTCTCTTCAGTTCACCCTTTCAACCCCAGGGTCATACCAACCAGGTATCAGGGAACAAACTTTCTGCATGGACTGTCACATAAATATTCTTTATTCTACAGGAGAAATATTGAGCTACTTTATGACTTGGGAAAAAAGGTTGTAAATGTTGTTTTGCTAAGTCAAACCTTCTATTACCTTCCAGTTTGCCTTTTATGATTTTCCCTGGTAATCTTTTATTGTTATGAGAGAAAATAAAATTAGAGGCAGTAAGTGTGGTGAAGAAGGGAAGGCTGGTACTGCCAGATGTCAAATCACCAAGAAATGGAAACAAAACAAAACAGATAATAACAGAAAAAATAAAAGTAATAAGAGAGGTGAAAGGAACGACCAACATTAAGGAAATGATAATAGAAAGAATTTTCAAGAGAGAAAGCTAAGTCTTACATACTTCTCTAATCACTAAGATCAATTTTGCAATAGAATATTATGTAATAACTGACTTAAAATATTCTAGCTAATGATGGGACAGAAGCATGTATAATACAATTTTTAAAAACAATCCCATTCTATCATCCTCTTACACACATTTTTTTTAATCACTAGCTCTTGGTTTGATCTGAACAGAAATCAAGTTTCAAATGTATGGCTAAAAACAACATACTTTAACCTCATCCCAAAATCACGTGGGAGAGACTTCATCTGATCCAGATGAAACAGGAAGAGCAGACCTATTTTCTCTCCTAGAACCACCAGCAATTAAAAAAAAAAAATGGTTTTCAAGACATTGTATATGGTTTCTCTCTTTTTTTAAAGATGAAGATCCTTTGCATTTTATTTTTTTATATATTTTTATTGACTTCAGAGATGAAGGGAAAGGTAGAGAGAGAGAGAGAAACATCAATGATGAGAGAAACTCATTGATCGGCTACCTCCTGTGCATGCCTTATCAGAGCTCGAGCCCGCAATCCCTGGGCCTGTGCTCTCACCGGGAATTTGACTGTGACCTCTTGGTTCATAGGTTGACATTCAACCACTGAGTCATGCCAGCCAGACCACATGGTTTCTATCTTTATTTTTCTTGTATTCCAGTGGTAGAGAAATATAAGAAACATATAAAAAGGACAATTATAAGTGAAACATTTTATGCAGAGAATCAAAGGGTGGTGAGAAAGTCACTAAAAAGCTATTTATTTGTGAATTTCTTATTTTTTTTTGTTGCACACATGTATAAAAAGTCAATGAAAATATAAGAAAAGAAGGTAATTCTTCCTTCTTCCCTTCATGCAAGATTTGAACTCACCAATTCTACCCAGAGTCTTCTAGAGACGAGTAGAAGTACCCATGTCTGGGCATCCTCTGTAGATAGTTTATGCATGTAAAATTATGTTTGTGGATGTTTTAAAATTTCCCCCACAAATGGTAGAATTATGAAACACACAGTTCTATATCCAGATATTCCCACTTAAAATATATATTGTAAATCATTCCCCATCAGCAGGTAGGGCTGTCTCATTCTTTTTAATGTATTGGACTTAATGTATTTTATTAGTTTTGTTTTATTAGTGGGGTTTTAGGAAATAGCCAATCTGTTGCTGTTAAGGAGACAGAGCGGCATTGACTGCTGCTGAGCACCTGTCACTTCACACATGCTCAGGTTGATGTGATCTCCTGAACTGAAGTTTCCGAGTCAAAAGTTATTTGGGTTTTAATATAACAGGACTTGCTATTTATTTTTTCCCTAACATTGTACCAATATAAACATTTATCAGCAATTATGAAAGTGTTTCCTTACATGTGCATATTATCAAACTTTAAGGTCTTTGCCTACAAATTAGGTTTAAAAATGACACTCTTTATAGTTCAATGGAAGTGTATTTGTTATGAGGGGTTTCAAACTGTTAGAAACTTTTCTGTCTTCTTTTCTCAAAATGACCTGTACACACCCTATATTCACTTCTATATTCAGTTCCTTGGTAAATTTTATTCCTTGCTGAGTTTAAGGTGATCACCTCATGCTTAGGATACCAGCCATTATGTGACATACACTGCCAAATTTTTACCACTTTATCATTTTCTTCTTGATTTTTTCAGGCAGACTGTTTTTTTTTTAAATTACAGTTTACATTCAATATTATTTTGTATGTGTTTCAGATATATACAGAGTGGTTAGAGAATCATATACTTTACAAAGTGATCCTTCCGGTATTTCCAGTACCCACCTAACACCATACATAGTTATTACAATATTATTGCCTATATTCCCCATGTGTACTTTACATCCCCATGACTACTTTGTAACTACTAACTTGTACATATTAATCTCTTCCCTTTTTTCACTCAGCCCTCTCAAGCCCCCTCAGTTCTGGCATCTATCAATCTGTTCTTTTAATATATGATCAGTTTCTATTTTTTTTTGTTCGTTTATTTTTTTCTTTAGATTCCACATGTAAGTGAAATAATATGGTATTTGTCTTTGTCTGACTTATTTCACTTAGCATACTACCCTCTAGGTTCAGGAAGACTTTTAAAATAATATTCACCAGAGGACATGGAGAGAGAGAGAGAGAGAGAGAGAGAGAGAGAGAGAGAGAGAGAGAGAGAGAGATGTCAAACTTCCGTACATGCCTTGATTGGGGTCTGAATCTGCAACCCAGGTATGTGCTCTGACCAGGAATCTAACTGGCAACCCTTCAGTGCACAGGATGATGCTCAACCCACTGCGTCACTCTGCAGGGCTGAGGAAGACTTTTACATGTATTTCATGTAGTCAAAATTTTATACTGAGCAAGGTGTGAAGAGAGGACATGGGAGGATGCCCGATGGATAGTTGAAAGGAGTTGGAGAAGGAGTTGGAGGATTGCTGACTGGAGAAGGCTGAATTACTGGATAAGGAATCACGAGGCTGAATGAGCTGATAGATAGAAATGGACCACAGAGAGTCTCACCCAAACTAGCAGAAGGGCATTGGTGATGACAAGGTTAGGGCATGACCACGGGACTGGTGGCTCGCAGAAAGTGGATGCCTGCTGATGCCCATGTGGAAGAATGGAGAGAACTAGATGCTAGGAGAAATTCTCCTCTGAACATTGAAGTGACTGGTGTATGGGCAGAAAGGAAGAGTGACATGTGGGTCTGAAAGCAACATAAAAGTATTTAGTAAATGCTCAATTGCAAGGAGAAGTTGACATGAGGCTTGAAGACAGAGCTTTATTCCCTTTCGTTGCTTCAGTCCTATAGGGTGTAGCAAGCAGCACAGCACTGTAGCTGGATGCCTGGATGCAGAGCCAGAAAATAGATGTCTCATGTGAGACTTCTGTGCTCTGGGCCTCGGTGTTCTCATCTGTCAAAATAGTCTGTTGAACTGAAAGGATGATGCAATCACGTCTGGCTCTACTGTCCTCTGACTCTGTAGTGGCCTGGTTAGCATCACCACAGGCTGACTGGTACTTTTCCTATCAGACAAGTAGTGGGACGGACCTGAAACCGCAACACACTCACCACACCGCCGGCTGGGGTAGACCAGGACTCCTGATTGGCATGGGGCCATCTTCAAAGCAAGACTGTTTTGGAGGGAGCTTTTGAAATATTGACAGCCAAGTTGGACCCAGGCCCAGAATTGAAAAGAGATCAAAAGCATAGCCTTAAATAAAACCAGCTGGAAGCACAGCTATTAAACAAGGAGAAAAAAGAACCTGGGATTCTGTAGGCCGGGACCTTTATTTCAATATGTAAAACACAAACCCCGGAGACAGAGATTCAGACCCTTCCAGAACATTTCTGGAAGAGAGTGAGCCAGCATTTTGATTTGTGTAATGAAAAGCGGCTGTTTAAACGTGTTGGGTCTCACTCACTCGAAGGAGAGTCGACTTCTCTCGAGCTAGACAGGACTGTGGCAAATACTTTTTGCTCAAAGAACTTGGAGGTGAAAGTGATAAAGCTGCCTCTACATTATCCCATTTAATGTTCATAAGAAACCTTCAAAGACAAGGTGCAGTGTGTTTCTGAGTAATGAGGCTCAGAACTTTGCAATAACTTGGACAAGTGAATGAATGGCCTGGCTGAAAACCTGAGACCAGAGACCTGTCAGCAAGGATGAGATTCATGGCTTGGAGTCCTATCAGCAGAGGGGGTGGGGGAGGTCTCCTAGGACAAGGCACTGTGCCTTGTCATGTGGGCGGTCCTGTGCATTCGGAAATGTTTAGTAGCATCCCTGGCTTGGTCAGTCCTTGGTCAGTCCATTTTCTCTCCCAGTGGGGACAACCAAGAATGTCGTCAGATATTTTTCAAATGTCTCCTGGGAGGGGGGTGGTTGGGAGGCAACATCCCCTTCGGCTGGAAACATTGAGCTGCAAACTGAAGTGGCTCTGAAACTAAACGTGTGGAGATGAGGGGATTAAGAAGGCAGCCATTTGCCTGCAAGGAAAGAGTCTTAATGGATAAGAATCTGGTGCCTGAACTTGTGGGTTCACTCTGATATGTCCGTCTGTCTGAACAAGTCACTTAGCCTCTCTCATGCTCCATTATTTTATATTTTAAAATAGAATAGTAATATGTCACTTGCATAGATGTGGAGGGGCTTAAAAATAGAAAAGTTTTATATAAACACATGGGCATCTAGTAATAGCCTTCAGTGAACTTAGGAGATGAGCGTGTGAGTGTCTGCTTGTCCATTTAATTACAGAAGTTGTTTAAGTGTAGGAATGTCCTAAGTCATCTCTGTAGTTTGTTCTCCTCACCGTGTCTTGTACATATGGGTATGCAGTAAAAATTTCAAAAAAAATTTTTTTGAAGTACTTTTTTTCTACTGGTCTTAGAATAATTATGTTTCCAATTGAAAGTAGTATTTCTTTTATTTATTTATTTACTATTTATTTATTTATTTTTATTACATTTCTTTAAAAAATCTTGCATTTGGTCCTGCAGATGTAGCTCAGTGGTTAAGCATCAAGCTAAGAATCAGGAGGTCCTGGTTTGATTCCCTTTCAAGGCACATGCCTGGGTTGTGGACTTGATCCCTAGTATGGAGAGTGCAGGAGGCATCTAATCAATGATTCATTTTTATCATTGCTATTTCTTTCTCTCTCCCTCTCCCTTCCTCTCTGAAATAAAATACATATTTTTAAAAATCTTTCATTTGATGTAAAAAATGCTAGTATCATACCACTAAAAAAGCAGGTTCTCACTTTTTCTACTTTTGAGATTTTGCTTAATGCGTTACTCTATCATTAGAGTGGGCCCTGCGTTATAAGGATATAGAGTAACTGTGACAATGCCTAAAATAAGTACTGTCTTCCCCGCTTATCCATGGTTTCACTTCCCACAGTGTCAGTTACCCTGTCATCCAGAAATAGTAAATTGTGCACATTTCTCAGCAGCGTGAAGAAATCTGGCCATCTCAGCTTCCACGCATGTGAATCTTCCCTTTGTCCAGTGAGTCCACACCACAGGCACTTCTGCCCCTTAGTCACTCAGACACCGTCTTAGATATCCAGTTGGTTATCAGAGTGAGAAGTAGACCACTCTCCTGTATGTTTTATCGCAGGGTATTGTTATAATTATTCTATGTTACTGCTAGTTATTGTTGTTAATCTCTTACTGTGCCTAATTTAGAAACTGAACTTTATCATAGGCCTGTATGTGTATGAAAAAGCATAGTAAATATATATGGTTTGGAACTATCCACAACTTCAGGCATCCACTTGGGGTCTTGGAACAATTTCTTCCCCTCCCTACACAAAGGTAATATGGGACTACTGCATGCAGTGGGTTCCACAGTGGATAGAAGCAGAAACTTCCCACTAAAGTCCAGGGAGACACAGAGGATGCTCAGGCTGATGGAAAATGGATGTTAAAAGTCATAGTAGGGTGATATGGGGCAGGGGCTTATCAGGAGAAGCACTGTAGCTGTCAAGGTCCAAAGAGCAAAGATGGCATATGGAAATTATAACTCAAGCAAATTATAACTCCAAGTCTTCCTTGGAGACTAATGAAGGCGGGATGTGGTGCAGGGAACCACAAGGCCACTGCCGAGACCCAAGCAAGCAACGGTGACCCTGGTTGTTACTCTGCCGGGCCCACAGGGATGGGGAGAGGGAGGGTTTACTGGAACCTGGGAGGCCAGAAAGAGTTTGTGTGCAGAGCAAGCTACAGTGACCTGGCAGGGGACACTGCTAGGCTGAGGTGACCTCACTGGGAGGGATTCAGTAGAAGAAATACCTGAGTTTTCTCTCTTCTATCTCCTGCTGGGGCTCCCTATTGACTGAACTCAATGACAGGTCAAAGGGCACAAGACAGTTACCCAAGAGGCCAGCCACCCAGTATTGGATTTGGATGGTCAAGTGGAAGATACGGCAGAGAGTTGCCAGTTCAGAGAATGGCCCAGAAGAGGTGACGGTGTAGTAGGCAATGACATGAGGTGGGGTGATTTGGAGTTTGTCTTATGTGCAGGAATTCAGAACTTGCTTTGCCAAATGTAAAATGGCAGGCATGGACAACAATATTTTTTATTTAATTTCAACTAAAGTCTGTTCTTTATTGTATAAAAGTAAGTGCACCTGTAATGGGGGAACCCCAAGAGTTGGTTAGTTGGGGTTGTATTGCAAACAGATTCTAAAAATTATCAAATAATCCAGGGCCATATGTTTGTTCATATATATCGCACATTTGCAGAAAGACTGAGCCCATTAATGTAAAAATAACTGTAAGCAAGTTATCAACAGATACAAATGGCAGTTACTCTTTTATTGTATCACTAGAGGCCCAGTGCACAAAATTCATGCATGGAGTGGGAGTGGGGGGTAGGGTTGGTGTCCCTCAGCCCAATCTGCACCCTTTCCAATCTGGGATGTCTAACTGCCCATTTAGGCCTGATCCCACAATCTAGGACTGCTGGCTTCTGACCTCTTGCCTGCTGATTGCCCCTAACCACTCCCCTGCCAGCCTGATCAATGCCTAACTGTTCCTGTGCCAGCCTGATTGCCCCTAACTGCCCTCCCCCTGCCAGGATGGTCCCCCCCAACTTCCCTCCCCTGCAGGCCTGGGTCCCCCTCAACTGCCTTCCACTACAGGCTTGGGTCCCACCCAACTGCTCTCCTTTGCTGGCCTTCTTGTGGTGGCCATCTTTGACCACATGGGGCAGCCATCTTTTGATGATCAATTTGCATATTACTCTTTTATTAGATAGGATTGCTAAGCATTGTGGTGTACTCAGATACACCAGTGGTACATGCTGCCCTCTTCTCTGGAAATCTATCCCTTTGTTAGGAGTAGGAATATCCCTAAGTCTGGATGACAGCTCTCTGGCCCTCTGCTGCCATTGCTCTGCCCTGTGTCCATGGCAGACATCACTAATCAAGCATAGTATACTCACAGTACTCTTAAACCCAGGGCTTGGCCTGCAAAATGAAAGTCATTTGTAATTTCTGCCTTAAATTGTTCTCAAAACATGGTAGTATTCATTTGGCCTGTTCTCTCCAATGGGTAGTATATGCACAGAACAACCATATTTGAGAAGGTAAATAATTAAAAAAAAACCTCATTTATGCATTCACAAACATTTAATAAACACCTACTATATCTCAGATTCAGTGCCTGGAGTGAGCTACGTACACATGTACAAGCTGTGGTCATTGTGAAAACACTCACAGCCCAGTGAGAGAGAGGCAAGCCAACATTGTGAGTTTAAAGCTACTTTAATTGAGGGTTAGACACGAAACAAGACTCAATTCCACCTGAGAACCAAATGCCAAAAATGCTGTTTTCATCTCCAAGAATACTGTTACCATGATCTCTAAATGGGCCTTGTGTCCATTCAGGGATGACCTTACTCTGGTGGAGAGCTTTACTTTTGACTTTGGAAAATTGAGTATCTACTCTATAAAAGCGAAATATTAAAATTAACCATTTCTCTGAGACAGGGTAAGCCACGCCCACCAGCCAATCAGAGCGGCTGTATGCAAATTAGCCCAGCCAACATGGCGGCCGCCACTCACGGACCTGAGTAAACAGCCCTTTCCATTGCGGCAGGAGCGAAAGTGAAGCTGCGCCCGCTCAGCTCAGCTCCGATTAAACTGCCTCTAGCAAAACACAGCTTTGAAACAATGTAAGAATCATAGAATCCTCCGGAGCTGAAGGAAAGAGCAGCTCGGGCCTAACCAGTAAAAGTAACAATTGTTTCATTATAGACGCTGTGAGGTGAAGCAGAGGAGGCTTCCTTAGTTAGAAGGCCGCCTTAAAGGAACAGTGTATCAATTATAGAAGATAACCCCAGGCCTTCAAGGAACAGCATCAATTATAGGAGAGAAACCGCAGAAACCTGCGTCCAGCCGGCCTTGCTGGGACGTTGGGTCAATGGGAGCTGTGGGCAGCCTTAAAGCCTCTCACCCAGGCTGGTCAGGCACGCCAGCAGGTGGACATCCCCCGAGGGGTCCCAGACTGCGAGAGGGCACAGGCCGGGCTGAGGGACCTCCCGAGTGCACAGAGCGGCTGCAGGGAGGAACAGCGCCGGACCCAGGACCCGTGAGTGGGAAAGAGGCGGCAGGGTTGGAGGGCACCGGGAAGCGGGTAAGAGGCGGCAGGGGGTGGTGGTGTCTCGGCCTGCTTGGTGGCTGCCCAGGCCCTTTGAGGGGCATCGTGGAGCGGGAAAGCAAGGCTGCAGGGGCCGGGGTCCTGCTTGGCAGCTCCCCAGACCCCTTGGCGGCACCAGGAAGTGGGAAAGGAAGGCAGCAGGGGACGGGTGAGTGGGAAAGAGTTGGTGGCCTGCTTGGTGGCTTCCCAGGTCCCTTCCGGGGATCAGGGAGCAGGAAAAGGCTGGCCTGACTACGAGGCGGGGTTTTCCCTGCTTTCTGGTGGCTGGAGGAAGATGGGCAGTAGGCAAGCTTGGGAGGCAGGCAGCACCCAGCCCTGGCCACAGCTCAAAAAAGAGAACAACATGCAGGGGAGGGCGAGAGTCTGAGAGATCAACATAGAGGGGATGCCTGCTCCAAGCCTCCACGGTGTGCCTGGGGACAGGCCCCCGGCAGGTAGACACACACAGGAGGACTGCTCCGAGCCTCAGATGTGGCTGGGGGCAGGTCCCCAGTGGCCACATACACACACACACACACACACACACACACACAAAAGGCGCCTGGCAGACTGGGGCCATCATAGGACATCCACTGAGGGGTCCCAGACTGTCAGAGGGCACAGGCCAGGCTGAGAGACTCCCTCCACCCTGAGTGCACAAATTTTTGTGCACCGGGCCCCTAGTGACATAATAATCTAGGAAGAGGCCAAAAGATATTCCACTTGACCCCAAGAGGTGACCTTTCTCTTATTCTGAAGTCAGAATGCAGATAATCTAGGAAAACTTAAAGGGGATTCTTTCTATTTATTCACGTAGTTGTCATCATCATTATTACTTCCGTATTTAATATTTATTGAATGTCAAGCCACCTTGGGCAAAGAATACAGTAGAATAAAGGAGAAAGCTAGGGGTCTGACATATGGAGTGAGTCTCTAATGGAAACTGGAAGACTCTTTTGTGAAGCGGAGACTCATGTGAAAGAATTGGATTCAGGACAAGAATAGACCCCATGAATGGGTGTAGCTTCTACTGTGGACAATATGGCTCTGCCTGGATTCCTTTTTCAGAGATGCTTTCCATTTCTTTGTTAAGTACCAGCATCTTTGAAGCCAATCTCTGTCGAACAAAATGATTATTATACACTTGCACTTCGCCCAAGAAGACAGGCTGGTTTTATACAAGATAAAGCAAATATCTATCTTTTGGAGGAAAAGATAACAATATCATAATCAGACATGGGAGGCTGAGAATAAAACAGTATGCTTTGAGTATGATTCAGTTACTTAGCTTTTAAGTTTCTAAAAAGTTAAAAAAAAAGTAAAATAAGAGAGAAGGTAAAACAAAGGAAGCCCAGTTCTTCCTCACCAAGCTGGTGTGTCTCTGCTGCAGGAAGAGGGTTTATCTTGAGGATTAGGCAAAATAGAACAAGATGGAAAAAAACTGGGTGAGAATTTTTAGGAGATTAAAAACAAATCAGGTTCCTTCACCTTCACAACCTGCAAAATGGACGCATGTCTTTTTCACCAAAGACTGCATGGGGCTGCTGGATGGGTCGGAGAGTGCCATCGGCTGCCCTGCAGTATCAGATTCCCTCTTTCTCTATTTGAAATTCACCGATTTCCACTGGAGGACTCATGTGGCTGGGGAAACTGACTCCCACCTGTCTCTGTGCACGTGGCTGACATTTGATACAGGAATGGAAATATGACTGAGCCTAATGCCTGAGAGTTCACGCCGAGATGAGCTCAGGCTGCCGAGACCCGGGGACTTGCCAGGCCAGTGCCAGTGGGAAGCCAGTCCAAGGGGAAACACAGTGAAAGGCAGAGCTCAGAGTTCCTAAGGGAAATAAAGTGGAGATCTTGATGATATTGTGACTCTTTGAACCGAACTGTGCCTGGAATCCTCCCAATCTTTAGGGTTGTAATTGTCATAAGGGAAAAATGATTTTTATTTCTTAGTCAGTGCAGATGCAGTCTTTATTAGTAATCACTAAAACTATCTCAGCCAATACATGTTTAGAAATGGCAGCTGTATTTATGCAAACTGACCAATGTACTCAGCTGGGTGCAATTTATGAGAAGTTACAGAGAATTACACATTTTCCCTAACCCATCCCCCTTTCCCCCCAAAAGCTTGAAAGATTCCTGCTCACCCCTTACGCTTAGTGCAGCTTCCCCTCCTGAGTGAAGTTGGCCCAGTCAGCTGCTGACCTTAATGAAATGAATCATTTCCTCTGGGCTGTCACATCAGTACAGTTGTAATTCACATGGAGCTCTCACCACATTGTCCTCTGGCTGGTTGTTACATGATTGTCTTCTCCAGACAATTAGGAGTCTCTGAATCTGAAGTGCCTAGAACTGGACTTTGCCCATAGTACTTGCCCAATAAATATATGCCTATATTTCATTTATCCCTCCATCCTTTCTCAATCATCAGACATTATACTGGAAGCTTTGGATTCAAAGATGAATGCCCTCGTCTTGGCTTCTGAAGAACTTATAGTCTAAGGACATACAATTTTAAAAAATTGTATATATCTAGCAGTGTACGTATTATTTGTTTCTACACATAATAATAATTAAACACAGCTGTAATAAATAACTTTACACCTTATATAGATGCACTGCTCTGCTAATATATTATTCACATTACAAAACTTACAACATTGGATGAGCTAAGACTAAGCATAAATCAAAGACCTACTAATTTATTGCTGTTTCTTAATGGATTGCCTTGTGTGGATCCTGGGTCCCCTCCCCCACTGTGAAGACTACTGGCGCACTGGCTCAAGATCAAGAGGAAATAGACCGATGGGATTCCATGTGAGGCTTGACTAGCATGGAAAATGAGCCCTAGTCGCTGAGCTGGAGGCTCTCAGGGTGGTGAGATCAGGCAGTGAGCTGCTTCGATGGCTTCACTTCTTAATCTTCATGCTCTGAGCCTTCAAAGGAGGAAAAGAAACATATTGTCAAGAAACATATTGTGTTTCCTCTTCTTCCAGTGTAAACCATAGAAAGCCGGCACACAAGAGAATGTCACCTGGTGATAATTACTCCTGCTGTTTCAGGAGCATTCGGCCTCCAAGGTTCCTGGTGACACAGATTACAGGATGTGCCTGCAATTCTACACTGCCCAAACAAGGGTCTTTTCTAACTTAGCCAGTCACTCTGTGTCCATCACCAGACTAAACACAAAGGCCTTGACTTTACCCTCGACGCCAGGAGATCTCTGTCAGCTCCCTGACTCCGAATGTCTCCAGCCAGGCAGAACTAAGGGGCTCAGTGTTGCATCTGCCCTGTGCCCCCTGGACATTTTCCAAAGGGCAGAGCAGATGAACTAGCAAGCACTAGTTAATGTATTCTTTACACCCTAACCATCTCATGAAGCACATATTATCCCATTTTACAAATAGGACAATCGAGGCCATGCAAATTCAATGACTTGCCCAAAAGTCAATTAATATGCTGAAGAACCAGGATTCAAACAAGAGTTCTCTGGCTTCTATTACGTTTCTTGTGACACAGAACTACTCCATCTCATTAATGATGATGGAATTAATTGCTAAAAAAGTAATAGATTCTGTTGGATATAGAAATGGTACAGCTTCAGAAATAGCATATTCCTCTTGCTTGTTATAATGGAAGTTCTTTCACCAGCAAAGTGAATTGACCTACCTGGTGGTGGGAGTAGGATTGCAATCTTTCCTTCATGCCCAAGTCCCATCCTGTATGCCTTGTCTGGTTTTTCCAAAAGAATGAGCCAGGGTTGTTAATTGTAACACATAGTAACATTACATGGCATCTCAGAATTTAAATATATATTTTTAAAATATATTTTATTGATTTTTTTACAGAGGGGAAGGGAGAGGGATAAGAGTTAGAAACATTGATGAGAGAGAAACATTGATCAGCTGGCTTCTGCACACCCCACATTGGGGATGTGCCTGCAACAAGTTACATGCCCGCAACCAAGGTACATTTCCGTAGGCCAATGCTCTATCCACTGAGCTAAACTGGTTAGGGTGCATCTCAGAATTTAACCAGTGCTTTCAGCTACATTATTCCTTTTAATTCTCATCACCACCCTATAAGATAACTATTATTTTATTCTTCTTCCTGGTTTGCAAATGAGAAAACAGATGCACTTTGTATAGGACTGGGAAGCCAGGAATCTAAGACTGCTGGATCCTGTGTCCCCACCTAAGTATGCCTTACAGTAGTGTTTAGCTTTATGTCTCTGTAGGAGTTATAATCCATGCAATCTTTCAAGTTCAGATGCTGCTCTTACCAACTCCTGCCTGGGGAAGACCGGGACTCAGACTCATGCTGCCGTGCCCCAGCTCCTACTGAGAATTACTGAGGAATCTGCCTCTTTATTTTATTAGGGGAGCAAAAGGGATCGAGTTATCTGTGGATGAGACATTTTACTTAATTACTACATTAAAACAATCTTTTATACTTAAAAAGTAAAAATGATGGAAGTATTATAAAAGTTTAACAAAGTTGAAGACATGAGAGAACCAGAAGAGCTTTTACCTAACTCATAGGGACGGCCTGATAATGTCCCCCTTACAACGCTGATGCTAATGATATCAATAGATACATTTTAGGGGCCTAAGTATGTTTTATACATTATATCCTTACATGCTCACAAAATCCAATGAAGTAGGGTGATGTTATGATTCTGACTGTTCTGATTTTATAGAAGGAGCAGTTAAGCTGGCCAGGAGTGCATAGGATCTGTCCGACCTAAGACTCCATGAGGGTAGCAGGGCACAAGCACTGGACTGCTTCTCGCATAGTCTCTCCCTTGAGTGGAGGATTAGTTCGCCTTGGGAAGAAAAGGTGTTACAGGGCTGGTCATACCATCACATTTTATAAAAGATTTCTCTGGTAGTTCAAGACTCAAAGGGCAATACATTTAAATGCCCTTTGGGTTAATATACTTGCCAAAGAACCTGAAAGACTACAACAATGCCCTTTGCCATTATTTCTTTATCCAATCAAGATGGAAATGCAGAGTTTATATTGAAGGCTAAGGCTAAGTATAGCCTTAGATATTTAACATGAAGCACTTAATTTTCTCTGTAATTGTGATCACGCTGAGACCCAGGATGAGGCAGTGCAGCTCAAGAAAAGCAAGGAAGAGGCAAAGAAAAATCCAGGTTTGAGAGAGGTCTGTCTGGACCCCAAAGCTGTGTAAGTTCCTCTGCACAGCACAGCCAAGCCTCCATTTGATGTGGAGTCACTGTCACTTAAATTAATTTCAGTAAATGTGGAAGACACAGTATAGGTGAGAACAACGCACCTATGATACCCCACTGCTGGACCGAGTCTCAGCTGTTCCCAAATGTGCTGGGGCTCTGTGAAGTCAAAATGAAGGCCCTTCTCAATAATTTAAATGTCCAGACTGGTGCAATGATCACAACTCAAGCTTATTCCAACTGACAAACTCTTGTGCTGCTCTGAATCAGGCCCATTTCAGGTTTGGGAGCCTTGGGTGGCTCCTGGACGGTGAGTGTCTTCTCTCTTTTCCCACACTGCTGTTCAGATTCCTCCTGGACTCTGTAGTCCAGATTTCTGATCCTTTCATGGTCGTGTGCAGGAGGAGGAAAAGGGCCAACATGTGAACAGATGTGGAACCAGGTGCTGGATCCTGCAGCCCATGGCGTGGATACTCTTTGCTTAGGAGGCCTGTGTGCCACCTCCAAAAACTCAGCGTAAAAAAGAAAACCTTTTTCTCTTGCTCTTTTATTCCATTTATTCCTATGAGGTGGGTGAATGATAGTTTCAGTTGTACAGTTTTGTAGCAAATGAGTCCAGGCCTATATTTTGAACCTGGCTAATTGGCACCTATTGTTGTGGTCTCGGGGAATTCTGCCAACAAGGAGTCAGGAGGGGTCCCTTTATTAGCCTCTCATGCTAACATTTATTCAAGGCTTACCACATGCCAAATACTGCGTTAATCTCTGGTTATTTCATTTAGTCTCCAGAATGCCCTACTGGGTAGGCATTGTTTTCCTGATGAGGAAATTTCAACACAATCATTCAAGTTAATGTAGTTATCAGCAATGGACCCGGACATTAAGTCAGGCAGTTTGGTGATTTCCAAATGGTTAATCACTGCATTGAACTTCTTCCCCCATAACAGTAGCAGGCTTGGGAGTCATGCCAGGTCAACATATCAGAAGGGAACCTTGCTCAGATCTCACTAGTGCTGAGCACACTGGTTGATTAAGCAGAGCAAAGAGGAGTCAGGAGAAAGAAGGTAAAGAGGAAATGGGTAGACTTCCTTCAAAACCAATGAACGGGGCAGGGTGTAGAGAAGGAATATACATTTGAAGTCCAACAGTTCTGGGCTTATCCCTGACCTTTTCCTTGCTAAAATGACCTTGGGAAAATTATTTCACAAACTTTAGTCTTGGTTTCAATTCCGTAAAGTAAAGATAATAATATATATAACAGGACTGATCTGAGAAATGAGATGTTGTGAGTGCCATCTAATAGTGTGAAATATTAGATAATTAAAGGTTGTGATGATGATAGCTAATGGCAATAGCTAATATTTATTAAGCAGTTATTACATGCCAGATGGTGGTCTGCGCACTTCACATGTATTTACTTGTTTAAGCCTCAAAACATATAATGAGACAGTACTATTCCTATTTTTTTTATAGAAGAATAAATGCAGGCAAGGATGAGTAATTTGCCCAATGTTAGCACAGCTAGTGAGCAGCAAGCTGGGACATGCACACAGGCAGCCTATGAGTGGAGACTGGGTGTAACCAGCACTGCTTTGGCAATATCTAGAAATCTTAGGAGGACCATGATTCTTCTGAGCCATGATATATGGCAATGTCATCATCATAATTCATTTTAGAAATTATTTTATTTTTTCTTTATTATTATTTTTTCTTTATTTTATTTTTTTTCATTACCATTTATCTCCTCTATACCCTCTTCCACTCACCTCCCTCTTCTTCCCCCCACAATTACCGTACTATTCATGTGCATGAGACCTCTCTTTTTTTTTTCTTTTTTGCTTGATCCTTTTGCATCCCCCACTACCACTCCCCACAGAGCTGTCTGCCTGCTCTCTATCTATGAATCTGACTCTACTTTGCTTGGCAGTTCAGTTTGTTCATTAGATTCCACATATGAGTGAAATCATATTTGTCTTTTTCTGTCTGGCTTAATGCTCTCCAGCTCCATCTATACTCTTACAAAGGTGAAATTTTTTTTTTTTGTTTTGTTTTTGTTTTACGGCAGAATAGTATTCCATTGAGTTTTAGAATATATATATATATACTTCAGAGAGGAAGGAAGAGGGAGAGAGACAGAAACATCAATGATGAGAAAAAAACCATTGATAGGCTGCCTCCTGCACAACCCCTAATGGGGACTGGGCCTACAACCTTAGCATGTGCCCTGACCATGGATTGAACCATGACTGCCTGGTTCATAGGTCAATGATCAACCACTGAGCCACACCAGTCTGGCTTAAACAGTTCTTTAACCAATAAGAAGCCCATTCAAGTACAGTATTATTGAAATAGAGAAATATTATCGGAGTATTCTTGAGGAACAAAAAGTTGCTAAATAAATTAATAATTAAGAGAAGGCCGGACCTTCATTGTCCACTATCTCATTTGTTGTATGAGCTATTTGAAAATTACTTGGTGAACACAAGAGTTAATCTAACTTTTTTACTTGTGATATGAAAGAGGAAAAAGCACCCAGAAACGTTCTGTGATTTAGCAAAAATTCAAAGTTTCTCCTTGATTGTGACAGGTGGAGTCCAGAGAATGCCTTGCCTTAAGGTAACATACAGCAAAAATGCATTAGGAACCAGAAATAGATTTCACTCTGCTACCCCGCTCACCAACAGACATAATCTGGTCACGGTGATTTAATCAGCAACAGTGACTTGTTTGTGGAAAACCTCCTACATAAATCAAAACCTTTCAATAAGCATTTGCTTGTGATTTCTGGTGCCCTATGGCCAGATGGGTTAGCCGTCTGCAATTCCATTGGATGTGTATGTGCGTGTACATTATATAACAACAAACTCTGAATAACCACAACATCAAACATTTTTTTAAAGTCTGATAATCACTAGCATTTCAGTTGATTCATGTGTATTCTGGTGTTTGGAAAATGCATTTTCTTTTAAATGTGGCTCTTGTTCAAATGAAGGTGAAAGAGTCCAGGAAAATGAGCAGAAAGAAGAGTGGGAAGTCTCTTAATAGCCTAGGCTCTGACCTGGCATGACACCACTTCCACTCCACCTGTGAATCACTGTAAGTACCGAAGCTGGCCCAGATTCAAGGTGGGGAGTGGAGAATAGATGCTACCTATCGCATGGTCACAGTGCTGAGGGACATAATTGTGGCCATTTTTGGAAACAATTACACAGACATAAACCAAAGCCCCATTTACAGCATCAAACTGGGATGAATCAACTCCACTCATTTCTAGTTTTCTGTCATTCTACCCAAGACTCAACATTCCCTACCCCCGGAATGGCATCTTGATAGGCATCCTGATTCAATGCATGTGAATTGGAAAAGAAAAGTGCTCAAGAAAAATATTGAAGTCCTATTACAGCTACCTGGGCATGGGAAAGTGATGACAAGCAGATAAAAAGTAGTATTTTTCACATAGTGCTCAAGGACCTGAGTCTTTTGGGAGGTAGAAGTATATACCATTGGTCTGTTCTTAATTAGTTCTTCTTACACAAGTTCATTGAGGTCTCCACTTGAAAATTCTTTGTTGATGATGAATACTTGATGGATAAGAAGTGTTTACTGTGGAGATAAGAAAACATTTTCAGTAGTAGTGTCAGTTAGGAGCACTTCCTCCTTACTTCTAGTGTTTTCGTTTTGTAAAAGAAGCTCAATTAGAGCAACTCTGGATCTTTCTCTGCACCTTTGGATTATGAGTTGGTAAAATGACTTACCTGGCTAAGATATCTGAAAATAATAACCAGGGATGCACATCTCAGCTACACTATGTGTGTCTCAGGAGTTATGGGCCAGGGGGGGGCCTGCCCAAGTCCAACACTGCTTGAGTTTGCATCGGAGGGCTCCTTAGACCCAGAGTTTGCTATTATCGCCCACTTGACTAATCCACTTAAGAATGAGTCTTCCACCCTGACCTCCATCTGTAACATATAGCATGTTTGGCTTCCATATTTCTTCTTTGCTTTATCTGTCTACTTGTTCATATCTAGACAGGCAAGGGGGAATTGCCTTTTTTGTGGGCCTGCTCAGCAACCTCAATGGAAGGAAGCAATATGATCAAAAGGTCAGCAGACTAAAGCAATTGGGAGCACTCTGGAAACTCTATGTGTCAAATACCTGGATTAGAGCTATCGGGTGGGACCAAAAGCTAGAATGGCAAGTGAGAAGGCATTAGGTGAGAATCTTTTTAAGTGGCTGATGTTTAATTCATGGGATGGATATGAAAATATCAATGTTTTGAAAAACCCACTCAAGCACCACTGTTGAGAATGTCCTGCCAGAGCCTCAAAAACAATGCTCTCGAGTCAGGTCATATGCACCATATTCTAGAGTCCTGTGTTCCATAGGACAAGAAAAAGCAAATGAAACCAAACAGTCAAAAAAAAAAAAAAATAGAGAAGAATGAAAGAGGGCCAGAGATAAAGAGTTTTCCAATAGGACAGGTGATTTCACTGTTCATTCTTACCAATTAATATATTGGGCTTAGTCTGGCTGCTGAGTACTGGAGACCCAAAATAACAGTGTCTTCCCAATATCAAATTTCATCAGATCGTGTTCATCTCTGCATTTAAAAGGGCTCAGAGGTGATCCAAACCATTTCTCACACAGGTTCAATGATACAGCCAAAGTCCCATAGTTCACTTTTTAATATGTCACTTTTAACTCCCCAAACTAGCTCTTCTTCCTGTGTTCAATATTCCATGTCTATGTCCTATAAGCCCTACTGATAGTGCTATCCCCTACTCTACCTCCCTCCTTCCTCCAGTTAAATTTGTTACTTGTTTATTCTGCTTTAGGAGAGTTGTCATTGCACTTCATTGCAATAAAGTCTGTTATCAATCACATCAGTCCCCTACTCAAAAGCTGTCATTCAATAGGATGTAATGAAGGGCATTGGAATGTGAATTCCAGGATGTCTTTTGCTGCATATCCCATGCTTCCTTTCATTGACACATCATATATGCCCAAGTGTGAACTGCGTGAGTAGAGTGTTGCCAATGGGGGAACTTAGGCTCAAAAACAGCCGACTTGCTTCAAACCACTCCCCATTCTTGCCTGGATTTATGCTATTTCTTCTACTACTGCTGCCTTCCTGTCTACTAAATCCTGTAGCTTCTTTAAACCACCAATCATTTCTTGTAATTAAACTTTCCATAAGTTTCCATTCAGAAATGGAGTAGGCAAAATATGGCTCACAATCTGGCCCCCTGTATTCATAGATTTATTACGGCACAGCCACGCCCACCATTTACATGTAGTCCATGGCTGTTTTTAGGCTATGACTGTGGAACTGAGATGACAATACACAGACCCTGCAGCCCACAAAGCTGAAAATATTTCCTATCTCTCCATTTACAGGAAACGTTAGTTGGTTTGTTGATCCCTACTTTAGAAGGTTAACAGTCAGCACTTTGCTTTTATCACTCTTAATAACTTAATAATAATGGCTTTGAAAAATAGCCGTCACTGATTGAAGTTAAATAACAGGCTGAGTTCTTTTTTTTTTTTTTTTTTACATTATAGCAGTCAACTTTCATGATATATTTAAAGACCAAGTACAATTCTTCACATAGTATAGAGAAATAAAGGACTAGGAGGGATTGGGAACCTTACCAAGAGTGTGCACAGTAAGTAGCCAAAGTGGGATATGAACTCTTTTTTAATTGATGCTGAAATCTGTGCTCTGACCCACTGTGCAGCTGACTGCATGTGTCTTCTCTCCTGGGCTGCATTTTAATTTCCTCTTTGTACAGCGCTTAGCGGATTGTCTCATATATGGTATAGTGTCAGTCTGTTCAGGTACTAAGTAAATGCATGGCTACATTCAGGCATGTGGAAGGAAGGAGAGACTAGTGACATTTAACCACCAGTAGTTTCTTGGTGTTTGGACTGTAGACAGGAGTCTACATTGTTTTTGCTGTTGTCCTATTAGAATCTAAGCCCTTGGGGGCACAGATACATATTTCATAGGAGCAACCAAGAACTAGTTCGGATCTGGGCTTGGGGATGCTTGTGAACCAGAAGACTGGAAATTTAGTCTACCAGTCATGTTTCAGCTGCAAATTGAGCATTGTTTCAAGCAAGTCACCATCTCTCTAAGCTTATTTGCTAATTTATATAGTAAGATAATCTGATTTGTTGATTTCCAAAGTTTTATTACAAAGCCTATTAAAATTTAAGGCTTTGTGAATGTGACTATAACACCACTTTTGGTGTGTTTATCTTAGGACCATGGAGTGTAAGACAGAGCAGGGGAAAGGAAGAGAGCTGACTTGCAGGCACAGGTATGCATATTTTTCATGCATTGTCTTGTTGAAACCTTGGAGCAGTCCAGGAAGCTGCAATCTTTAGTATAATAATTTCAATGGAGGTTCAGAAGGATTCAAGCAGTTTCCTTAGATCAAGCACAAAATGAGATTCCCATCAGGAATCTGAACCCAGGTCAAATTGATGAAAAATAACATACTGTTCTCACCACATCAAGGTTTGTTACACCAGCCATTCCACACTGGACACTACTGAAGGCTGTGACTCATGTCTTTGGCTTTAGTCCAAAGCTATTGATCTGGAAGTGTAGGGAAGTCAAGGGTGCAGCATAAGCATAACACATTATGAGTGAGACTTCAGTTTTCAGATTTGCAGAATCATAAACTGCCTGCTTCTGAAGTCTGTTGTGTTGTGAGAAATCTTATTATTTCTCTTAAATGTAATACATTAAAAAAAATCATCACCAACAGCATCTGAGTGTGGGCCATTGTGGCTCTACTCTGATCATTTAGGATAGGCCATTAGAGATTCCTCTGTCCATCCCTTTTGACAAAGCCTCAGATTTTTCCAAACTGTCTTCATATTTATCAAAGTTGGTCCTATCATCTCCAAATTAGGGAAAAAGTTAAATATTTAATTTAGCACTTATTTTATGTTTCTAAAAAGGATAAATATTTTTATACCAGCAAGTTCTCTGCTGATGTATTTAGTGTTACATGTTCCTTTCAACTTGGTATAAAAACAGACTCCAACCAAAGTAATAGTAATGACCGATTTGTAAATAGTTCATAATGTCCATTCAAATGTGTGACTGTAACTAACCTGCCTTCACTAGTCTGTGAAGTAGGTGTACTGCTCCATATGTTATAGGCAAGAGCTAGAGGCTCAGAAAAGTTAGAAGACTTGCCAACTCTAACCAATCTTTGCTGACATCACTATGGCAGGAATGCTTCCAAAAAGTTAACATACATCAACTCCCAAACCGAATGCCATCCTTGTCCCTCACACAGAGCTGCCCGGCCATGGGTGGTACCTTAGATAATTTCCTCCTGTTCTTTTTTTATTTTGTGGGTCATTTTTCTTTTTACTAAAACACAAAAAATAAAGAATACAGCATGACCAATGCTTCATGATGCTTTATAGTTCATAAATAAACTTTGATAGAAATGTTTCGTGTTTCTTTTTGTCTTACAATGACTCAGGAGGTAATTGTCATTATACTAAAAACTTACAGGTTCAAACAAATGAACAAATAAGCAACAATAATAAATAAAACCAACTGGAGGCTCAGGAAAGTTCCAGAACAAGGATTTCTATACCCCTAGTTCTAGTCCTTCTGATTTCCCCTCTTCTTGCTGCTGTCTCTCTTTCTGCTCACCCATTCTAAATAACCAAAACGTCATCCTGATTCTATTCTCACCCATTTTTAGAAACTGATCAGGTGACAGAGAGGAGACCAGCCGACCTGATGGGGTGAACACATAACCTGCTCCTTCCTTCTCACTTCCATAGGCAACTCAGGTTTCTGGAGCTGCAATGAAGGAGATTTGATTTTTTGATGAAAATTTCTCTCCAGAGGGTTGCATTTCATCTTGTGATCACTGAAAGCTTGTTTTGACTATTGCAATGGTAAGGAACGTTCCACCACTAACTGCTTGGCCGTGACTCACCTCCAAAGTCTCTGTCTGCAACATCTGTGTCATTTGTCCTTTCTCTCTCAAATTGTGATGTTAATTTTACATTGAGGATGCTTTGAAGCAGAAGCCATGTTTTGCCATCTTACCAGGGAACTGTTTCAAACAAGCACAGAGGCTGACATGTGGAAAATGTTATCACACCCCAGTTTTCCTAAACACACTCTGGTCTTGAGCATCATTCCCAATGGAGGAACAGAGCTCAGAGTTGGATTGTATTCTCTCACTAACTGAACTCTTGGTAAACAATGCACCTGAATTCATAAACCATGGACCTAAGCAGAATAATTCATCTCTTTCTTTAATATTCAGATTTCTTCACTCAAGTTCCCAGTGAATCCTTGGTGTACTGTCCCCCTATCAAGTGTGAGAGCTAGTTCTTCAGTATAATATTTTTCTTTTGCTTTTGTGTCTACCATGATTAATTCATTGTCTCTGTCATGGGGTATAGTCTCCGAGAATTTCTCAATAACCTTCCTAAAGCTAGCATAAATTATCCTCCTAAAAATGTAAGAAATACTGCAATCTTAGGCAATTCTTTAAGATCTCTGACCCCTTTTAAAACTGATCTCACATACATTTTTATGTCTAAAATCTATGTTTTGCATACCAACATATATTATGACAGCATAGTGACTTTCACAGTAAACCTTATTTTAGAGGTCATGTGCCTATAGGTGAGCTACATGGGTGTAGGGACAATGTCTTATTCATCTTAGAAT
This sequence comes from Murina feae, assembly GCA_004026665.1. Classification (NCBI taxonomy): domain Eukaryota; kingdom Metazoa; phylum Chordata; class Mammalia; order Chiroptera; family Vespertilionidae; genus Murina; species Murina feae. The sequence goes on from PVJC01003149.1 coordinate 50,615, forward strand.
GCCCAGCACCTCAAATCAGCCCATCTAGTGATGTATCAGCTCTAATTAGTAAGATTGATTAGCATCAACTTCTGGACCAGTCTCTAATTAATTATTTGAACTTGGACAAATGTCTTTATCTTCCTGAGTTTCATTTTCCTCACGTGTAAAAAGGGACTAATAATGGCACTTAACATATATTTTGGTGGCATCTAATCTAATAAAAGAGTAATATGCAAATTAACCCCCACTCTATTACACCTAAGCCATGCCCACCAGTAAAGCCACACCGAACAACCAGTAAGAGTGAAAATATGCAAATTAACCCAGCCAAGATGGAAGCCAGCAGCCACAGAGCTAGAGCAAATAGGAGGCTTCGTTGCACCAGCGATGGAGGAAACTGCCTGCCTTGGTAGATTGTCGCCTCTGCTCAAGGCAACAAAGTTTCAGTTATAGAAGATAAATAAACCCCAAAAACCTGCTTCCAGCCAGCCTTGCTGGGACCTTTGGTCAATGGGAGCTGTGGCCAGCCTGCAAACAGCCATCAGCCCTTCACCCAGTCTACCCAGGCACCCCAGTAGGGACCTGAACCCTGAAGGGGCTGTGGGCGGCCTGAAAATGGCCCTCAGCCCCTCACCCAGGATGGCCACACCCCCATGGGGTTATGGTTCCCACTGGGGGGCTTGGCCAGCCTGCAAACAGCCATTAGCTCCCCACCAGGCTGGCCAGACACCCTAGCAGTACCCCCAACCCTGAAGGAACTGTGGTCAGCCTGCAAACAGCCATCAGTCCCTCACTCAGGTTGGCCAGGCACAGCAGCAGGTGGACATCCCCTGAGGGGTCCCAGACTGTGAGAGGGCACAGGCCTGGCTGAGGGACCGCCTCCCCCCAGAGTGCACAAATTTTTGTGCACCGGGCCCCTAGTATTAAATAAAGCTAAGTGAGTTAATTTATGTTAAGAACACAGACAGCACAGTAATTACAAAAAATAGATATTATTAGAAAAGGGAATTATTAAAAAAATCTTCTGAACTACTTTTGAATAAAGTTGCAAAACATACAATTATATGATGCCCAGAAATTTCTGTTACTATAAAATTTCAAAGAAGTCCTTGAGGTGTATTGGAAAGAATAAATGTCTGATCAGTCACCCTGGCTTTGAGTCTCTGCTCAGTGACTTATCAGTGGGAAAGTTTTCCCATCACTCTGAGGTTTGCAGACCTTTGTGGGTAACATCAGATCATACTAATGACCACTGCATGAGTTTGTAATGAGGGTTGTATCTGTGGAAACATTCTCCAGGGCAGTTTTTAAAAAATATTTTAACTCAGAAAGGCCTTTGTTCAAAGAACTTTTATTCACAAAGAAGCCACCAAAATAAGCAAAGAAAACTAATACTAACAGAGCTGAATTTATGGACTTAAACCAAGGGTGGGAGAGAGTTCAATATATGGATCCCACCAGTTCCCACCTTCCCCTCACGCCATTCCTCTCCCAGTTACCCCACAATTAGAAAATTATTTCTTTAGGGTGAATGCATCCTGAACCAGCAAAATAATGATCATGCCACAAGAAATTAGTGTGTTGGTAAGTTTTTCCTCTGTCTCTCCTTTTGTGGTTCTAAATATTTCTGCAATGCATCATACTTTTCCTGGATTTTGGAAGAAGATCTCAGTGACCCTAACCAGTGGAGCTTTGGAAAGACCAAGACTTTTCGTAGGGCTCCACAGTGACTAAACCTGGCACCAGTAACCACTGTCCGGGCGGTAGATGGTAGTGAAAAGTGTGGAAAATAAGTGTCTGGATAGTCACTTGATTAAGAATATCCCATAGAATTTGCATTTTGATGATAGAGACCTGGTGGCATGGGATTAGTCTCTTTCTGTTTATCAAGTTCTATTTGATTGATATTTCAATGAATATCAATCCATTGGTGAGTAATGCATTCGATAGCGAAGGAGGGGACAATGGAATCAAAGAATTAAAAATGGGAAAAGAATTTCAAACAAATTTTTCAAATCTTTCATTTTATAGACAGAGATGTTAAGGTTCAGGGAAGCAGAGATTTCCAAAAGTTTTCATATGTAATCACATTACCTGGCTCATACTGAAGGTGGGCTAGAGACATTGGTTAGAAAACAAATTCATTATTAAGATGGTGAGGTAATCTCTCTGGGTTTCACATCCTCTGTGTAAGAGATGAGAAAAGATACACATATCTAACTTTGAAGAAGGTTTGGTCAAAGACAGACAAATAAACAGACCAATCATTAACATCATTGAGAACTTGAACTTCCCATATGTTCTATATACATAATGCTTTATTTAATCTTCACAACAGCCCTATATGGTTATTTCATGTTATTACCCTCATTTTATTGAGAAGTTAATTCTCTTGCATAAGGACACCCAACTAGTGTGGTGGAGTGGAATGGAACTCAGGCATTCTGACTGCAGAGCCCCGATTTCTGACCACCTGTCATCCTGCTGTAGAGACTCTAAACTATACAGAGAGGAGCACAAGTGGTAGGGAGAGTGTGGGTCATTAGCCGTGATTCTGGGTGTGATGAACTGGTCCCTGGAATTCTCTCCAAGTGCTGTCTTAAGATGCAACCCTTCCTGTATGGTTACTAAACTAGAGCTCTTTGTCTTACAACTTCATTTTCTTCCTTGTACAACACGTTCTTCAAGCCACACAATATTTGGATGCTTTGAACCACCAACTCTATCCTAAATTCCACGTCCGCCCTCTTCCTAGATGTCTACCCTACCCCAGGTCTTTTTTTGCAGCTCTTTCTTGTACACATTGTGAGTCCCAGCTATCCTGCCCCTCATGGGGAAGATGAAAGCTGTGGGACCTGAGGCCAGCCTTCTTACCAAGAGTCAGAGTGACAGCTGGCTTTTCACATAGTTTCTAGTTGATGCTAGAACCAATCAGTGTGGTATCTCTGGTCTGTGCTTTTATGTTTTTCTGGGAGGGGGTCACATGGGGAAGATTGTTGCATGGGTAATTGTAAAGAGCTGCCATGCTCAGGAGAGCAATGCTTTAGCAGTCTAGGCCACTTGACTGAGGGGGAGCCTGACAGAAGAATTTTTTCTTCTAGCCTGAGGATGCCTCCTACTCAAGGGACATTGGTGGGGAGGCATCCTGGCAATGAGGAGGGGTGGTGGGGATGGGCAACACTTTTCTGTGGCTGACTGAACCTCACTATATAATCTCCCTGTCTCTCTGCCAGGACTTCTTGCACTTACAAGTTTCCACTTTGTCTACAGAAGGACTTTTCACTATGGCCTGACAAACAAACAAACAAACAAATGAGTAAATAGACATGTGCCATGACTGATAAAAACAAAACAAAACTGTGCCATGACTGCTAAAATAGAACACTGTTATGGTAATCTGAGGTCATAAAAGATGACTGAATGTAGGAATCAACCAAGCCTTTTTATTTAAGTTACTACTAGCTTTTACAATCCCTGCTGTAGCTCTCATTCATGTCTCATGCTGGTGTGCATCAAGCTTGCATCTCGTTTCCATCTCTTGTGAGCTTTGTCTTTGCATCTACATCTGCTTGCTGCTCCTTCTAGTACTTGCTTGTCAGCAATACTGCTCAGAATTTCAGTCCTTCCAATATCCTCAGTAGAGAGCAGGCTCTAACGTTCTGGTGAAGCCAAGTGTGGCTTTTGCTACCCCCTTTCCCAGGAGCAGTAGCTCTTTTCATTTCTTTTTATCCTGACAGAACAAACCCTTCTTATGACAGGCATCATTCTCTGCTTTGAAAAGAATATTTAAAACATATTCTGGCAGGAGAAAGCTACTTTCAATTAAGTTACAATCCTTCCCAAGATGGATTGCCCATTTATAGAAAGACTTGGCTGCGGATTGGGTTTCCAGGAAGCAGACCCTGAGACAGAGGTTAAAGTACAGGATATTTACTAAGGACTAGTGACCTTGAGATCAGTGCTTTTGTAGGGGAGATGGGAGAAGCAGCATCAGGCAGAGAGAGAAGTGGAGGACCACACAGCTTATGTAGGGCCAATGTGGCTGGCTCCATGAAAGCTGGAATGGTCCTTCAGACTCATCCCAAGTCCGACCAAGATGACCCAGCCTTACATTTCCACATTAATCAATCACTGGATATGGCTGACTCTGGGTTGTTGCTTGATCCAGGACAAGGTGGCCCTCTGCAGCTAAAGCAATCCCTGATGAGATGAAGGTTGTGTGATAACAGTGCTCTTAGCACAAGGGTCCCATTGAGCTACATCGTGAGTCTGTGATCAAGCAGAAGAGAGGAGGAGTCACCATCTAGTCCAGGGTCATTGATCCTGATCAGCTGTGCTTGGTATGGCTGTTGGTGCCCAGTGGAATGAGGAGTATGTGTAGACCTTGGGTGAACCACTTGGGTGCTCCACTTGAGTGCTCTAAGCAGTGCCCTGCTCAGGTGTCACTATCCAGTAAACCTGGTCAAAGTAAGGAATGGTTCTCAGGGCTCAGGCCACTCAGGAAGTAAGTCTGGATGATATTCCCAGGTAAGCCTCTGTGGTGGATAATTTAATATGAAAACCTGGCTAGTCTTCCATACTCAGTTATTTCATCAAACAGCAGTCTGGATGTTGCATTGAAATTATTCTGTAGGCATTGTTCACATCTACAAGTTGGATGGGCTTTGTCCATTCAGCTGGAGGGCTTACGAGCAAAAACGGAAGTTTCTCTGAGAAAACAAACACATTTTTACCTCAAAACTGCAACATTAACTTCTGACGAAGTTTCCAGTTTTTCACCTGCCCTACAGACCCCAGACTTACCCAGCCAGCCCCCCAACTGTGTAAGTCAGTTATAATCATGTCAACAGATTCCTTCAACTACGAGTAAATCTCTCTCTCTCTCTCTCTCTCTCTCTCTCTCTCTCTCTCTCTCTCTTTCTCTCTCTCTCTCTTTCTGAATAGGTAAATGGAAAGATAGTTATAGACATAGAGACATAAAGAAAAAGAGGGAGGGAGAGGTGGAGAGATAGATATAAATACAGTTAAACCTCTCTATATCTTGATTCCATTAATTCTGATTTTCTGGAGATCCTTGACTGGTATTGCAATGAAAACTAGCAGATGTGATATCTGAAGGAGTGGGGAATTAGAATGGGTAGTGGAGATGAGAGTGAACACCATTACAGAAAGGAGGATGCAGTCTCCTCTGGCCATGCCCTTCCTGGCCATCCTTTAACCAATGATTTGAGTGTCTCAGCTGCACTGTGGCCTGGACATTTCTGCTCCACACCAATCTTTCTTCCAGAGTTCTCAATGAGTTGGCTGACTTTTTGAGATCTGTATTATAGTTGAGGGTCTCCTGCCCAGCCTTGGTTCCTCCCCATTCACTTTCACAGAGGCTTATAAGCACCAGTCTGAAAACTTTTCCTGCCCAATCTTTCTCCTGCCCCCTTTTCCTTTTATAGGTCATGTTCCCCAATAAATCACTTGCACTCTGAAATCCATCTCACCATCTGCCTGCTGGAGGACCCAGCAGCCACGTGTCTTCTCTTGATAATATAGTTCTCATTTCTAAGTTAGCTTAAGTTACTATCTAATATTTTTAGGAAAAAGAGGTTTAGCTTGGATGGATGGTATATTTCTATTCCTTCATTATGTTTTTGGGACTTGCTCACATTCATTTGCTTGTCTTAAATCTGACATGATCTATACCCAGTCTTGCAATTAGTGTCTGCTTGCTTTATATGTGTGTTTAGTCATTTACACTTGCTTCTATTATTTCTCTAATAAGGTTCTAACCTCTAAAATAATAAACCTGAAAACAGCTTTTACTTTTAAAATATTTATATTAAGGCCTGGAGCAGTGTGTGTGTGCGCACACACATCTAAATTGGAGAAATGAAGGTAAGGTCATATTAAGGCAGGTGCCAAAACCTTTGCCTCCTCAGTGAATCAGAAAACAGACTGCACTCATATTTGCAGAGAGGCAATTCCCAATTTACTTGGGGAAAAAATTGGGGAATTTTTCTCCTTTGGGGGAAGAATTCCAAAGATTTATTGCCTATATAAACCTTTTAGAATAAATATTGACACCAGCCACATAGCTGTAATGTGTTTTCATGTGTGAAAAGGTCATGCATTTTCCCAAAACATAACACAGAACAACAAAACAAAACAAAAGTTCATGTAAACACACCATATCATCAGAGCAATGTGTTCTGATTTTAGCTTTTACAGGCAGATGGCCCACATTTTAGGTTATGCAAACCCAAGCTCAGTTTAGAAAATAGTCAGATACATTCCATTCCAGGCTTCATCTCTGCAAATAGAATTCAGAGCACCAGGGACATTTACAGTACAAACAAATAGGCCACATAGGCCTCCCACTCAGAATCATTCATCAGCAAATACGTTGATCACCTCCTATTCATGAGGCACCTTCCAGGTCATAGATTGTGGAGATGTTATCCAATAGACACACCCCATAGCTCTGAGGAATTGGCAGTATAATAATACAGTTTTAAAATTAGCTGTATGGTCTCTTTTGGTTAATAAAGGTATTCAAAATTAGAGTTATTAAGAGATTCTGTTACCTGAACTACATACTCAGAAAGTAAATTAACTTGCCTGAGCTTCTTCATTCATCTTTAAAATGTGAATATAAATATATATTTGGTAAATACAAAATGAGGCAATACTATGTGGGACTCATGATACAATATAAGATATCTGGATTATTTGTAATGTACTCTTCCCTAAATTCTTGTTTTAGCTTCCAATTCTCATATTCAATTATCCAATTAGACAATCAATCCTATCTAATAAAGAGGGAATATGCAAATTGACTGTCACTCTGTCACCAAGATGGCAGCATCCATAGCCACAAGATGGCGGCTCCCAGTCCCCTCAGCCCTGCCAGAGTGCCCCAGTCTTTTCAGCCCCACGGAGGTGGGAGGTGGCAGGCACGTGGTGTGTGCCTACTGCCAGAGTCCCACAGTCCTTTCAGCCCAGCTGAGGGGGTGGGGGGGTGTAGCAGGTGCATGGTGCGGCCAGACCCATCCTCAGCCTCCCAGCCCCTCAGGATGAGCCCGAGTCACAGGCAAGCCTTGGATATCAGCTTCACAGCTGCCCAGGGCTGCCTCAGGCTCAGGTAACCAAGTCCAGCTGAGGCTTGTGCTGCTGGCAGTGGCAGCAGCAGAGGTGTGATGGGGGCATCGCCTTCTCTTGATCACTAGGTAGCCTTCTGCTGGCTGGATGAGGCCCATCCCCCCATCCAGTGCATAACTTTTCATGCACTGGGCCTCTAGTATATATATATTGCTGCAAATGCACAGAGGTGGGTGTATCTATGAAGAGTTAAGAACCATCCTGAGACTTATACAACATGCTAGTCTCCTTTGCAGTCCCAATTCAGTCACTAGGTATGTTGGTTTCAAGATTTCCTGGAAAGCTCCAACTTGTTCACCTATGCCAGGGATTGCTGGTGTAGACTAGTTATCTAAAGTCCAATTCTGTTTTTAAAATACATTTTTTATTGATTTCAGAGAGGAAAGAAGAGGAAGAGAGAAACAACAGTGATGAAAGAAATCATTGATCAGCTGCCTTCTGCAAGCCCCCTACTGGGAACTGAGCCCACAACCCTGGCATATGCCCTGACTGGGAATCAAACTATGACCTCCCAGTTCATAGGCTGAGGCTCAACCACTGAGCCACACCAACTGGGCTAAAGTCTCATTCTTATAAACTCTGATTCCATACTCCTTACAGAATATCTGCTTCCCTAATTGAACTTTGATCTGCATGTGTATTAAATTTTACTTATAATATGCCTTATGTCTTTATATGAAATTTTATTATTCATGAGAGATGATCATTTCTACAACTCCGTGGACTGAATATGCTTAGATATCTTTCAATGATAGGGAGGGAGCTCTAGGCTCAGAGAGGTGAAGTGAGCACATGTCCTGTGGTGGGGGCAGGAAAGCACTTGACTTAGAACTCCTGACTATTGAGTTTATTGCACGGTTCAGCTGCCACAGGAGCTGGTGGGGAAGGATTCATTGTTGGAGCTGTAAGTTATAGCTATCACTCTTGCCCATTTTCTCTAGGCCTCTCTTGTTCTCATAGGTCTTAGAGTTTTGATTGAGGTCATTGTACAAGGAAAGAGCAGATCCTGAAAGATGGCCCTCTGATTCAGACCAGGAAAACCACAGTGATCATTTCTTGTAAGCTCCACAGCATGTGTTCATTGTGGTCAACCACAGCATCATGCTCACAGAGCCTGTTCACTGAAGAGCAGGCAGGGAGATGGGGGTATGGGCTTCACTGTGCCAAATGTTGAAGAGATGGCCTCTGAGTCAGAGTTAGGCTATGTAAATGGCAAGTGTGGACACACACACACACACACACACACACACACACACACACACACCAGTCAGTTCAATTAGAGAGACTTGTGGAATGAGGGTTTTATAAGAATTAAACCTTAGACAACTGGTCTACTAGACAGCCTGGCATGAGTGAGAGGTAGAGGGCTCACAGGGGTACCTCAGTGCCAGCATCTCTGCTCAGTGGGTTGAAACAACAGAGGAAGCTGGTATAGAAGTCTCTGGAAGATTTTTAGCAAATTGTGGGTCTATCTTTGAATTTTCAACAAAGCAACAAACACACATCCACTTACTATCTACTAAAAGTGACTGTGTAAAACTCATGCTTTTATAATTTGTTTACCTCTTCTGTTTTTAGCATTTGACATTAGATATTTCTGGTTTTAAGAGCTAATTTTCCTCAGAAACAAGAGTAATGAACTTATTGCAACAAATGTGTTTTATATTTTAATAGAACTCTAATCTTTCTAAAGCACTTTTGCATTTGGTCCTAACCTCAATGGGTGGAAAGTGGGGCTGCAGAGCTGGCTGAAAGTTATTCCTCATTAGAAGAGAGGGAATCGAATTGGCAAAGTGACTTAGCAGATTTGGGACTTGAAGGCAGATTACAGGAAAGGTCTCTTGAGTGAGAAGTTGTCTTCCACTATCATGTTGCTTCTCTTTAAAAATGAAACAAAATGAAACAAAAAATAAACCCCTGTGTTTGAATGTTCTGTATAAAATAAATACATTTTATAATATCTAAATGTAAAAGAAATATATCTAATAACCTTAGGACATATAAAAAAATATATCACAGATGCCTTATGTAAATGTTAAATAAATACAGTTAGTATTTATCCTGGGTAAGGTAGCATTTGGAAATTGATTTCAATAAATCAACAATTATATCTCAAAGAAGGCTTTTTAACTAGGTGCCATGCATGCATTGGCTTCCAGAAGTTTTAAAATATCTTAACCTACATACAACATGTCAACCATATGCAACCCAAGAGAGGCTTCCATGTAAGAGCTGGTACCTGGTGAAGTCCGGACCTTCTTCTCTGACACCTTCTGGGCACTGACCCATGTGGCCTTCTGGTGGGAGAAAGTCAGCCTGGCTCATGACACTCTCCTTTTCTGAAGCAGCACAAGTTCTGGAGTCTAGACAGTCCTCAGGCCCTGAAGGACCTAACCATCCTGCTATATTGTGCTCAGCTCCCTCTGTTTGGAATTGGAGATATGTGAAGGGAGACAAGCACATCCTTCTGCAGGAGCTCTGGCTGTCAGGCCTCTCCCTGCTTATCACAGGAAAGAGGCAATTTCTGTTTCTCAGCTGAGAATGCTGAAGACACACAAAGCAGCCCACCTGCCAAGGGCTCTGAGCACAGCCTGCACCTCTCCAAGGAGGCCGTCTGACCAAAGGGAGGAAACCCTAGGGAAAACTTGGGCAGGTATGGTGAACACGTTTTACATTTCCGTGAAATTGGATGGGGTTTGCTTGCCTTGGTTACATTTCCAAAGTTTTTTTCATGTGCTACACCGTTTCACCTTTGTACCAACGTGGCTCAGCAGGAAGTTTTTATCCATTTACAGGTGAGAAAAATTGAGCTTAAAAGTTGCTTGCCCTGGACCTGGAAGTGCGACCAGGAATGTGCCCCCCTGGCTATGGTCCTTCACAGTAAGGTTTGGGCCCTCCCCTGACTTCGCTAAGATGGCATGTCTTTAGCCATGAGGTAGCTCCCCTTAGAGGAGGATCAAGGGGGCTGGAGAATAGCTTCCTACCACTCCCACACAAGCCCTTGCAGGGCCACTCCCTTAAGCATTAAGCTCCCAGCACAGTGAGGTTCTAGCTTGCTTCAAATAATGTTAGGAACAAAGCCTCTGGTCTGTTGACCACAGAGAGGATTTTGGTCAAATTAGAGATGACATTTAGGCCTCAGTTGTGTTTTAGCTCCAGGCCCAGAAAAGCACAAAACCAGATGAAGTGACAACATGGCTGACCTCAGGACTAGCTGAAATGACTAATGACCTCCTACTCTAGTGCCGACCAATCAGTAGAGACTAAGACCCTGATAGGACACACCAGGAAAACTGATGAATATTCTATTTAGATTCTCCTCTAAAATTCCTGTGTTTGGAAAACAGATAAAACCCCTTAAGATAAAGGACCCAGTTTCTCTCTATCTCTCTCTCTCTCTCTCTCTCTCTCTCTCTCTCTCTCTCTCTCTCCCACAGACACACACACACACACACTCATACCTTTTCCACCCCCTTCTGTCCCTAAGTGCATTCTCTCTGGAGCAAACACATAAACACATACCTTCTCCCCCAACCCCCCTGCCCTGGACTCCTTCTCCCATGAACTTTTTCTTTGCCTTTCTTTCTTCTAAACTCCAAGGGCACTTTTTTTTTTTTTTGCCTTTGTAACTTATTCCTCCATGCAGCATAGCTGGCTCACTTCTCCACAGCTCACTTTATGTACTTCTGTGACTTTCTAAATCAACTTTCACTTGTAGTTGAGTTTTAACTCTGAATTCTTTCTTAGCCAAACTCAAGGACCAAGGTCTAACATCTGGTGTCATTCACCATTAACAATTTTAGGTGGGTCATTTCTCTATCACAATTTTTTATTTCTCTATTGGCTCTTTCTCTCAGATCATTTCTACCCTGCTGGCATCCAAGGATATTCTTTGAGTGCAGCTGTGGACTCTGGGCTGGCCCTTTTCCATGACCTTTGTTTAGCTAATATTATGCATGATTTTTGACATGTTGGAGATGCTCAACAAGTGTTTGCTCAGTGTGATAAAAATGGGTCCTGGATCAAAAAATGCATATTGTCATGAGAATTGAAATAGATCTGGTGACCAGAACACATTATCTGTTGAAATATTTTTTAGCATTTTTGGGTTTATAGAAAATTGAGCAAAAAGTACAGACAGTTTCTGTGTAGCCCCTTCCAAATGTCAGTTTCCCTAGTCTCATGCTTTTTTATTTCCATACAAAAAAGAAAATGGGATGAGCATGAAGAGGAATCGCAAATATTTCCCGAATTGCTCCTGATCCACTAATGTGTGTTTGGAAGTGGCCTAGAACTTTTCTGAGGCCAAGGCTGCTACAGGGGAGGTTTTATTTCTCATTCCATCAGCTCATAAGTTGGTGTTTAGAAAATGTTTATTGAAAGAGCTAAGTGTCAAGAACAGCAGGAAGAAGAAGGACAAAGCCAGCTCCCTGGGAGTTTTGGCTTTGTTATGCTGAGCTCACTTTATTGCTTCCACTCCTACTTTCTAGTACTTTCTGATGAGGTGGTGTACAGTGTCAGTGCAGGGAAAATTTGGGGGTCATGTCACTACCAGAGAACTATGCTTATCAGCAATTAGGAGCACTGGAGCCAATCAGGGTGAGTGCACCCAAAAAGTTGAGGACTGTCTATGCTGCTTTGCATTTTTGCAAATGCCCTCCTCTCTAGGGATCTGAATAAACAAACAAAAGAACTGACCTAAAAAAATAACTTAAGAAATAAGGTGAAATATAACAATATATGGAGAAATTGAGGGGACACAGGATTTCAGAATGAGGAGGCATCTAGCATGACCCACAGAGAGAAGGAAGTGGGAGGTAATTTTGGTCACCTGGTAAGAATTACAAATTGCCATTAACAATTTGTGGACATCTCAAATCCCTCCATCCTTCTGCTTTTTGAATGACACAAACACTAGACACATCAGTGGTTCTCAACTGTGGCTGCATATCAGGATCCTCATTGGGATGGTAAAAGATCAAATTATTCTAATGCTATCAGGAGACAGAATGATTGAGAAAGAGAAAGGTATCAGGAGAGAGAATGCTAGTGGGGAGCTGCTGATAGCAAACTCAGAGGCAGATTCAGTTAGGTAGTCAGGGAGGAAGAAGAAACCAGTAAGAGTGAAGAGAATATTTATAATGCAGCAGCAGGAAATGAGGTTGGAAAGGTAGTTTGGGGCCAAGCTTTATGCTTGTTCCTTCCTCATGTAGCAAAAGAGTATCCCATTATTTTTAAGTATCACCTAAATCTCAGACACACACATTTTACTTTAGCTTTTTTACTCTTCACAAAGTATTAATTTATCCATGCAATAAGTATATATTTATATATATACTGTTCTCCAGGCACTCCTGTGGAGAACTGAACAGACCTGCTCTCTCCTTAATTCTAGTGGCAGAGACAAAGTAAAGTGAAATAAACACAAGTGAATTAACTAATTAATTTAAAAGTCAAATGAGCAATTAACAAACTGTCCAATAAACTCAAAAAAGGGCCTGGAGGCTTTGGCTAGAACTAAATGATAAAAAATTTATTCAAGGGTCTTAGAGTTTGCAAGCTGGGAGCACAGGTAGACAATAACCCAGAAGTTTTCCAAAGAAGAAAAAGTGTTATTATAGTAAAAAAAAAAGTGCACACTAGACAATTATCAGTCCTGCATTCTTAGCCCTTGGATTGGTCCAGGATGGGTGCAGGGAAGTCTGGTCACTTCCAGTGGTCTGGATAACAGATGTCAAGTAGCCTGAATACATGAGTCCTTCAGCGGGTAACCAGAGGGCTATCTGGAGTTGTGATGTATATCCAGTATTGACGCAAGATATTGACGCAAGACTGAAAAGTTCAAAAGTTTAAGTTTTCAGGCTGGTTAGAACAAGAATAGAATGGCCAAAGTGACTCAATTTCATAAATTTCTTATGCTCACTCTTTGCTCCAAACAATATTTATTCCACCAATAATAGGTGCAATGAATGATTAATAAGATGGGAGAGAAGTTTTCAGTAGTGAAAAGTCTTTTTAATATTCTTAATATTCTCTTAATCTTTTCTTTTCTTAAGACACAAATTCCTAGTTCCTTCAGATGTTCCCACGATACATTTCCATGACCTTCCCAGCACAGGGCACAGCAGGTACCTGAAAAAACAGTTCTAGAAGAGCGAAAGATCTTGTCCTCTGAAGTCTAGTTTGAATGTTGACTTGCATTCTCCATCTGGGGGTTTTTGAGAACATTCTGTCTCCTTATCATAAAAACAGAGAGAGAAATCTCATTGCATAAGTCCAAATGTCTGGATTTAAAGGCAGGATGCATGCAAGTACACAGTTCTTTATACATAGAAAATGTTTAAAAAATATCTTTTTTATTCATACCTTCTTGACATGTCCAAACCAAGTCCACAATCACACACACACACACACACACACACACACACACCTGATTGTCGGCCCCTTGAGGAAAGGACTTTTATCTCTTTGAAAAACAGCTGCAAATACTGAGAGCACACAAAAGAGATCAGGCTTTCTATTTTGCTGCTGAAAAAATTAATTGTAAGAAAAATCATTTACAAAGCAGGGCACCCCAGACAAGTCCTTCTACAAGCTAGGAGTGTGTGAATGCGTGCAAGTTGCTGCTCCGAGCTTGGAGAGGTCATTGACCCCACCAGGAGGGTGGCCAGAAGGACAGTGATTCACAGCCTGACTCACCTTTAGGGCTGAAGCCCAAAGGCTGGTTTATCACTAGACGTAATGAAAGTGTCCTCTAAAGTTACAGGGACACCACTTCTCCTAGAAGTGATTTTCTAGGGAGTAATGGGGCATCAGAGAAACCAGGCCAGCTGGCCCTGTTGGCCTGTGTGTTTCTGTCAGGCTGGGAAACATGGCTGATGTGATCACAATGAAGTAGGTGTGTATTAGGGGGGTCCTATCAAGGCATTTCTTAAAGTAGTGTTTTTCTTCCTACAGAGAAGTAAAGTTTGATGAGAATGAGTGAAATAAACAAGAGAGAAAATAGCACTTCAGTTAACCATTATTATTTTATGAGTCTTGAACACTGACATTTTTCAAAAAATTGGCTCAATGAAAATATCAATTGTTAATATCCTGATATGAAACTGTACACTACTTCAGGATGCTACCCTTGGGGATAACTGGCTGAAGGGCACACAGGTCTCTCTATAATAACCTCACAACTGTGTGTGAACCTATAATGATCCCAGGATAAGAAATTTAATTTTTAATAAGGACTTAGGAAAACATGTTACCTAGATGCCCTGTGTAGACTTTGTCCAGATTTTGATTCAAACACAAACTTTAAAATGGCAGTTTTGAGTTAATCAGAAAACTATGGACCAGATAGCAAATGATTTCAGAGAATTATTGTATATTGTGTTAGAAATAATGTCATGGCAGTAATGCTTTTTTTAATGTCTTTATTTTTTGGATATGCATAGTGAACTATTTATAGATTAAAAAGGCTTTGTATCTGCAATTTGCTTTAAAGAACTCAAAGAAAAATTGTGGAAACAGAAAGATGAAATAAGACTGGAAAAATGTTGATAATTGAAAACACTGAGTGATTGTTAGGTACATGGTGGTTCATTATATCTTTCGCTCTACTTTTATATATTTAAAAAAATTATGATTCAAAAAATTAAAAACAACAACAACAATAGTTAGCTGAGGACCGGGCACGGGGTTTGTCCAAATTCAACTACAAAGGCTGCAATTGAACTTGGCTGATTGGGTGTTGAGCGGTGAAGCCCTGAGGTAGTCATTGGCTGTTCATTGTCAGCACATGATAGAATGAGCCACATTGGGTAAATGGACATGGCAGTGGCTTTAATGTTGACAAGGAAAAATCCTGAGTGGGACATGGTGTCACCCCATTGCAATCTCCACCAGGGCAGGCACCTCATTTGTTCTGGTTATCTTTAAAAATGGAAATATATCCATGGACACAGGCAACAGGGTAGTAAAGATCTGGAGGGGTGGGTACAAGCTGTGAAGAGGGTCAGGGATTGGGGGTGGGGAATGGAAGATGTCTGTAATACTATCAACAATAAAAGTGTTTTTGAAAAGAATATTCCTATGGTATACATCTTCCAGAAACATAGGCTTATGTGCTCTGAGATAAGAAGAATATTCATCCTATATATTAAAAGGCTAATATACAAATTGACAGAATGGCAGAACGACCGGTTGCTATGATGGGCACTGACCGTCAGGGGGCAGACACTCCATGCAGGAGCTGTCCCCTGGTGGTCAGTGCACTTCCACAAGGGGAGCACCACTGAGCCAGAAGCTGGGCTCAAGGCTGGTAAGCACAGCACTAAGGAGAGGTCTCTCTATAATAACCTCACAACTGTGTGCGAATTAATGGGGAGTGGGCCCAAGCCAGCAGTCAGACATCCCCTGAGGAGTCCTGGACTGAGAGAGGTTGCAGGTCAGGCTGAAGGACTCCCCCGCCCCCGACACACACACCTGAGGGTACAAATTTCGTGTACTGGGCCTCTAGTTATTTATAATTGTCAATAAATATAAACACCATAAATGTCCAAAACCAGAATAAACTATGGTATAGCAGTACAACAACAACAAAATTGAAATATAGTTGACATATAACATCGTATTAGCTCCAGGCGTACAACATAGTGGTGTGATAGTTGTATAGATTATTAACTGATTGCCACAATAAATCTAGTTAATGCCCACAACCTCACATTGTTATACATTTTTTTTCTTGTGATGACAACTTGTAAGATTTACTTTCTCAACAACTTTCAGATATGCAGCACACTGTTATATGGTCCTCATGCTGCACATGCCACTCAAGGACATCCCCTTTATAGCTGGAAGTCTATGCCTTTAGTTTTGGGTACTTCTGATCACAGAGACTAGCATCATGCTGATTCCAAGCCATGAGCTCTCAACTTCCATCTCCCCAAACCTATTTGACTATAAAACTCTGACTTGCGCTTTCTATTGATGCATCAGTAACTGATTAGGGTCCATTCGACTGTGCATAGCAGATGCTTACAATGTGGTCACTGGCTCCAGGGGCCGAGCTCCTGAGGGCCCCTGGAGCCCATGCCAACTTCTTCAACATCTTTGAAACTGGGGATTTTGAGTTTCTGTTCTTCTCTCTGCATGAGATTGTTTCATACAATCATGGAAGCAGAAGATGGCAGTAGGAGAAAATACTGTCACCTTCTGTGACCTTGCCTGATGACCTGGCCCTGCCCACCTGAGCAAGTTAAACTAGAAGGACCCTCTTCTTCTCCGCCTGCAGCCAGGGTTCCTAAAATGGGTACCGTGCTTGCTCTCTCTCAAACTTGCCTCTCTTTCTTCTGAACACCTAAGAATGTTCCCTTCCACCCACTTAGTTAAGTTTTATTCAAGGTTCTGTTCAAAAATTTACTTTTAATTTTATAAAGAAAGATGGTCAATATAGCAAACCTACAAAAAGTGTACCAAATAAACATGAACAAGTTCAAAAGTACAAAATGAACTTCCGTCTAACTATAAAGCAAGTTAAGACATGGAACATTACTTGTGCCTTAGAAGGAAGGCATTGAGTGTGACCCCTGAATGTACGAGTACCAATTAGATGGTCCCTTCCCGTGTGAAAGGCAGGACAGTGTCACAGATGCATAATGTTTGGAAAGGAAGGAACAAGCTTTTTATTAATAGATTATAGGATTCTCTGTGTAGAAAATTTTAAAAACAAAAAACAGAACACAAAACACCAAAAGATAAATTACTAGAATTAAAAAGAGAGTTAGCAAGTTTTCTGAATACAAGAATCAACATGCCAAAGTAAGTTGAATTCCATAAACAGGGTTTAAAGATGTAACTTAAAAACCTAAAATGTATAATAGTCAAACATGTATGTGTGTGTGTGTGTGTGTGTGTATGTATATATATATATATATCTCATAAACTTTAGGCAAGCCCATTATGGTGAAAATTACAAAAGTCTTTTGAAAGATATTAAAGAACTAACAGAATGGATAGAGACAATACAGGGGTGGGAAAAATAGGTTTACAATTGTGAATACATGAAACACAGAGTTTATTCTTGTATTATTTATTAATTATTGTAGTGTTTTCCAGATGAACAACTGTAAACCTACTTTTGCCCAACCCTGTATTATAAAGATGTCAAACATCTCGGGAAATTGAACTCCTTATAGAGTGAAACTCCAATGAAAATGTCAATAGGGTATTTCATAGAACTTGACAAGCTAAAAAGCAAAATATAATTGGAAGTGCTAAGGTCAAAAGTTCCAGGAAGACGAAAAAATATGTGTGGCCTCTCCTTTGCAGATATCATGAATTAGTGCAAAGTTAGAGTAAGTAAGTAACAGTGACATCAGACACAGGCAAATGGATAGTGATCAGAACAAAGCACCCACCGAGAGCCCGGACAAATATGGAAACCTGATTTATGGCAAGGCTGGGGTTGCAAATCAATGGGAAAGGGTAGACTTTTCAAAAATGGTGCTGGGACTCTGGGTTATCAATGGGAGGAGGGAAGAAATTAAACCCCTAATTCACCCTATACATGAACATCAATCCAGGTGGATTCAACTTCAATATAAAAGGCAAAACTATAAAACGTTTAGGAAACATCATAGGAACACATCTTTAAGATCCCAGGGCTGGGAAGGACTTCTTAAATCAGACACAGAATGTGCAAACTTAAGGCAATGATTGACAGCCTAGGGCTTTGCAGCTCGAGGGTTCCCTGGGCCCTCCTACTCCCCAGGCAAGCTTGAGGCCCCCAGTAGACTGCTTGGGGAAGAGGGCCCCTGGGAGCCACATAAACTGTGTTCTGTGCATGGTGATTATGAAAGTTATTATGTTTGTGTTATAAAGCAATTAACCAACACTTACAAATAATTCAATAGAGAAGCAGGTTGACAGTTTGCACAGAGTGGAGGTGGAGAAGGGTATAGGGGGAATAAATGGTGATGGAAAAATAAATGAGTATCTTTTAGATATACAAAGTGTAGGAAGAACATGATATCCTTTTTGAGTCAACAAATATTTACAACAGTTTAATGAATAACCCAGAAGACTAGGAGAATTGTATTATAGCACAATTCTGATCCCTACAAGCTTGATACACAAGGCTTGACCATGGCTGACCCACCTAGTACATATGTACAGGTGTCAATCACTTCATCGAAATTCATCTTCTTTGCATATTTATGTTCTGTACCCAGCACAGGTAGATGTGCCTATCTTTGCTAATATTATGCAGTACATTTTCTGTTCATTTTAATTTTGAATAATTTCCCTTGTAGACAAAAACAAATATAACAAAAAAATTTAAGGTAAGGATACATTTGAAAGAAATTCATAAATACTAAATTCTAGAAATCACAATACATCTGGGTCTATTGGGGTGGATTCTTAGCTTTCTAATGTTTCTGCAGTCAAAAAGTTTTCACTGGTACAACTTCACCTGACAATTTATCATAAACTCTATGCATAGAGGCCCAATGCATGAAATTCGTGCAAGGGGCTTGGCCCTTGCAGCCACGGCTTCATCTGAAAGGTCATCCGATGCTCATTCTGTTGTTCAGTCTAATTAGCATATTAGCTCTTTATTATATAGGATTTCAGGATCTTTGGTAAAGACCTTCAAATACATTTCCCTGTGGATATCAGAGAACTGGCTGAGTGATAGAAGATACTGAGGCCACTTCATCCGTGGCTGCAGGGGGAGAGCCAGGTCTTGGGGAAAGTGAGGGTGGCATGCAAACATGGCTCCTGTGGTAATGGAAGACTGGGATCTTTTGTCATGTCTCCAGGCATTCTTCTTTGAGATCTAATTCTTTTTTCTATACAAATGTCCATCATTGGTGGTTATTTTCTACTGTGATTAGTTTCATCTAAAACTTCACACCAAAAGGAAAAGATAACTCAGAAAAATCTCCTTCTCTGTCATCGGCTATTTCAGATCTTCCACTTACATGCAGGAATGTGTATTATACCACAGGTATTCCAGCATCCAGCAAAAATGTGAAGGTATTAAGATAAACAAATGCATGCAGTTGCGTGTGTGTGTGTGTGTGTGTGTGTGTGTGTGTGCTGTGTGGCAGGGAGGGGAGTGTTCCACTGTAAATGGAAGTTTTCAAAATTACCTCCATGCAAATTTATTTTAAATTGATTAAGGGAGAAGTAATAAAAATATCCTACTATGCAACCTGTATGTACATTATAAAAAACTAGCAAGAAACACAGAAATTGTTTAGAACTTTGAGCAACAAATGATTTTGAAAGAAGGATTATTGTTACCACTAACTCTGTAGAGTCACTTGCACTTGGTAACCTATGTGAAATTTCAGTGGATATTATTATTATTATTATTATTATTATTATCAGTACTCTGAATACAATACTTTAATTCTTGCCTCTGGGTAGACCACTCTGACTGCCCACTGTTGATTCACCAGCTGACATAACATGAAACAAAATAACCTTAAGATATACAAATATTTACATATAAAATTGTCAGCTCTTTAATTTAATGCCAGTTCGTGAATCTTCCAATTAGAGTCCTGCTTTGGAATTCTTCACTTGTAGTGAGGTTGAAAGCAGGATGTCAACTTTGCCACCTTGAAACCTCACAAGGAGGAAAAGTCATTTTCACTCAGACAGAAAAGGAATTAGAGTATTAACACAAGAATAAAGTGGGCTTTATCATTTTGTTGTTGTTGCTGCAGCTTCAGAAGGCTTTTATGTCCTCAGCACAGCTCTGGGGCTGTTGGTCCAGTGGGGATGCTGGCTCTGTGCTCCCTCACCCCACAGACTTTCCACCAATGCTCTTGACCTCTGCAAATTCCTTACTTTCTTGCCAACTGAGACAGTGATTAAAACCCTTTTCACACTATTTTCTGTCTTGTTTTGCTTCTAAGTTGCTTTTATTTGAAGAGTCACTAGGCATCTAAGGAGCCAGTCCTCTGGACACCCACCTGTGAGAAGCTATTGAGGAGGTGACTCAGTTGTGAATCCAGCAAGCAGAACCGATAAGCATGATCAGACCTATTAGACCGACCCACCAAGAGTGAAAACATCATCTCATCAACGTCATCTCATTGTCTAACAACTAAAGGACAATAGCTGACATCTGCAGACCCCCAGGGCTGAATGTAGCACCCTAGCCCCATCCCCTTTATAATCCTGTCCCCTGAACTTGCTGGGAAGCAGAATTTGAATACTTTTAAGCATCCTGTCTTCTTGGTTGGCTGGCCTTCTCAAGAAATGCCTTATGTGATTCAACCCTGCCTTCATTATTGGACACAGCAACAGGCAACCTGAGCCCAACTGGGAGTTTCCCAGTAACACTTCCTTTTCTCTTCCCTTCCTCCCTTCTTTCCTTCATTCATTTCTTCCTTGCTTCCTTCCCTCCTTCTTTCTTTTCTTCATCAAATATTTAATACTCTCCAAAACATGTGCCTGATCTATTTAGATAATCACTTAAAATACAGTTTCCTAAGTGTTATGGGCATTAGAGGCTGATACATGGATGGGGATCCTACTTAAACCAGACTTGAGAAAGTTAGGAAAGGCCCATTAAGAACTTAGAATTTGGCCACTGCAATAATATACTCACAAACTCTCCTTTTTATGCCTTTCTCCCTTCCCTGTCCCACTGTCCATACTCTCTCTCTCTCTCTTACATTCCCTAGAATTATGTGCCAAAGAAACTACCTGGACTAGTCTCTTGCCTCAGACTCTGCTTTCAAAGGAAACAAAACAGGGACATAGATGGACCATCATGCCAGACTCTCTGCTCTGCACTGTGATTTTTAGTTCCAGATCCTACTGCTAACTACCTCATTTCCACCAAGTGTTCAAATTACATTTCTGACTGAGAATCTTATTTTCCCTGATCCATTTTTCTAGACCAGACTCTTCATGCAATCACTGGATGCCTACGAATGGGCTGTGTTGGGATTAGGTAGGTATGCTGTGGTTCAGTTCACTGTGGTTGGCCACATAGCGGCTGCCCTCAACAGACTCTATTGGTGGAACAAAGACTTTAGAGGGTGGAAGACACTCTGAAAATGCAGCATGAATTGAATTTTTTCAATCTGATTATACAGAAGGTACCATTGTTCCCACTATCAGATAAAACAACAACAACAATAAACAACAACTGAGGCTCAAAGAGGTTAAGTGACCAGTTCAGTATTTCACACACACAAATGGCAATGTCTGGGCTTCCATCCAGGGCATTCTAACCAGAGTTCTTTTCATTACACCAGAATGCATCTTCAGCAGGAATGGTCAAGAGTCTGTAGATTAGATGTGGAACCAATATGACCCTTTTTCTTTCATTCAAATATGTGAAAAGTAAATTATTTCCTGTAATGAGTCCATGCCTGTCCTTTGCCTTTCTCCATTGAGGGCATATCCATTAGAGAAAAGCCAAAAGACATCACTCATAAATTACATCTTTGAAGGGGAACCAGAAAGGCTGGGGGCTAAGTGGTGGGGTAGGGAATCATTTTAATTAAGGTCAAAACTCATCAAATATGTTGACCAAATATCTATTTTGGTATGTGAAACAATGGGCCTCCAAAAACACACACAGTTCCCAGCAGGATGTTCATTGCTTCAAGAGGAAGGGAATGTATTGCCTCCTGTAGGAGAAAACCTCTGTGAGGTAGATGGAACTTCAGATTCTTCCAGAGTCAGGATCAAATGGCATCATAGAGACTCAGTTCTTCTAGCCCTTAGCTCTGCCTTGGGTGGGTTAGATGTTAGTGTCTGCCAGATGGAAGCAGACACTTCAGACTCAACCCCTCTCAGGTTTCACATCCTCAGGATCAGAACCAAAATCTGTTTCCTGGGGGCCTCATCATAAATCTCAGTGAATGCTCTTGACTCTGATGGGATGACTTGCCCATCCTTGAACCAATCACTGTGGCTTAAACAAAATAAAAATGGGTTGTCTGATTGGCTGGGCCTGATTCCCTGGCTTGGGTGTAGTGTTATCTTCACCTAAAACACTGCAAAGAAGAGGGATAGGTCTCAGAACTGCTAACACAATTAAGGTCCATTTACCTCAAGAAGAGGGAGTAAACTCTGGGTAATCTACACACACACACACACAC
>PVJC01003150.1:0-72884 GCA_004026665.1 Murina feae
TTTCCAACAACCCATTTTGTGCTATGGAAGAGCACCTGTGTCCTGCTTCCTCTCCTGGGACGATGGCAGGAGCCTGTGGTCTGGAGGTGTTCCCAGCCCGCACATCTGCCACGTTATGGCCTGGGGATGCTCGCATGCTCCCTCTGCAGGTCCTGTCCCGGGCCTGACAGACACCTTCGGGTGGGGGCGCCTGCCCTGCCCCGCCCCACCCCTGCCCACCACCCGCCACCTGTGGGGCGGAAGGCAGGACTTCTTCGCGGAGTCTGAGGTTTTCTAGCTCCAGTCAGATGGTGCCGTTTCTTTGCCGTGGGCATTTTTATTTTCCCAAGACAAGGGGTTCTGTTCCATTAACCCAAATCTGTTAATGAGGTTCTATTTTGCTTCTTTAAATGGTTCCTTGTTACCCATTTCTTCTGCAAGTCTTCCTGGGTCATTGTAGGTCAAGAGCCTGCAAACTCGGGCTGCTGGGCCAGCCAGCCTGTTTTTGTAAATGAAGTTTTACTGGCACACAGCCACGCCCATTTGTTTGCACACTGCCTGTGACTGCCAGAGGGATCTTCGTGAATTACCCATCAAATCAAACCCTTCCTATCCTACCTTCTTTCCGCGGCTTCCAAGGCCCCTCTTGGTTGACTCCCTGAGCTTTTCTACCTCACCTCCTAGCATAACTCCCCCTTGCTCACTATGTCAGCCATATTGGTCCTTGGGCTATCACTCAAACCCACCAGCTCATTTCCACCCCAGGGCCTTTGCACTTGCTGTTGCTGCTACCTGGATGGCTCTTCCCCCTCCACAGGACTTGCACCCTCATCTCATTCAGGTTTCTATTCAAATGTCTGCCTCCCTAGAAAGACATTTCCCCATCACCTTCTAAAACACTATGTAATTGAGTTATTTGTTTATTGCCTCTCTCCCCCAACCAGACTATAAGCTCTACAAGGGCAGGGACTCTGTCTATCTAGAAAGATCACCCCTAAATTCTCAGAATGGAGAACAAGTTCTGTATGTGCTCAGTAAATACCCGTGAGAATGAATGAATGAATGAATGGTTGTCTTGCAAGGGTTGCCAGGAAGATGTAAATAATGCAGGTAAAATAGCATCCTACTTGGCACATAGTAGGTGTTCGCTGGCAGCTAACTGGTAATAGTTGTCATAGAGACAGAAAGCTTACCAGGCCCCTGAGGTTCCACCCCAGCTGCCCTTTGCTATGGACCGATTAGGCTGCCTTCCCCTCTGGATCTCTGCTTCCCGGAGGCACTGCACGAGGCTCTCCCATCCCAGCTCCTGTCCGTCCCCCCTCCTCTCTGTCAGGTGTTTCGCTCACCCTGGGTCCTAATTGAGATGGCAAATTCCAGGGACAGGGCCTGCAGCCAACTCTGCCGGCCTCTCCTGCCAGGAGCAGGAGGAAGAAAACAAAACCCCATCCACCACGCGGCAAGCGAACCCCCCTCCAGCCAGCAGACAAGGAGCCTCCTGTCTGGCCCACTTGGTCCACCCCACGGTGGCGGGAGCCCAGCCTGGCTGAAGGCGCGAGTCCCAGCCTCCTCCGCTCCCAGCCAAGAAGCACCTGACGTCCTTTCGCCGTCCCACCACCTGCGCCAAGGGAAAGAGGCCGTTTTTTGCTAAATGGAGACCAGGTGGCTCCTCGGGCAATTAGGACCCTGAGCTGGCGGTGGGCACGGTGTGGAGGCTGCTCCCTGGCCTCTTCCTGGCTTTATTTGTTTGCTTTGGATTAGGAAGGCTGTGCCACACTGACCCCTTGTTTCTGGCCTGTGTATCCCCCCCGGGGGGGGGGGGCCTGGGAAAGCCTGGGATGGGCACACGCCATCCCGGTGAACTCGAGGCAGCCCCGCGCCCCAGAAGCTCACCTGTGAAATGGGGGACCGATTTCTTTCTTCCGAGACTGAACACATTTTATAAAGGTTACTTCTTATCACCTGTATGAGGCACAAAGACCTGGGGGTGGGGCATTGTGGGGGAGGGACACCTGCTGTGTGTGTGAGGTTTGGGGGATGTGGCCCAGGCCCCTGCATTATCCGGGGGAGAGATCCCCAATGTGCATCTGGGAAGGAGCGAAGCATTAAAGGGGCTGGAAGCTTTCTAGGAATCAAGGGCGGCTTGCTTTGATGGCTCACTTAGTAGGGGTGTTGGCCTGGCGGCAGGACCCACAGAGGCTGACACCACTTCCTGCCAGCGCAGTCTACTTGGGCGAATCAGGGCTGACCAGACACAGAGAGGTTAGAGAGGACCAGCTCCCTCCCCGAGGCATCAATTACACGTGTTTTTGAGAGACCCCTGGACCCCCATTCCAGTCCCAGCCCTGTTACTTGGCTGTTCAACCTCAAGCATGTTACTTTACCTCTCTGAGCTTTCTTTCTTCCTCTATAAACAGGGACTGTAGGGCTCTTGTGAAGATTTGCTCACGTGTAGCATTTGGAGGAGCTTAATACAGTGCCTGGCACATCAGGAAACTTTGATGTTACCATTATCCACAGGAACAATAACACTTTCCGCCCCAGCTGGTTGGCTCAGTGGATAGAGCGTCGGCCTGTGGACCGAAGGGGCCTGGGGTTCGATTCCAGTCAAGGGCACGTACCTCGGTTACAGGCTCCTCCCCAGCCCAGGCCCTGGTCAGGGCACATGCAGGAGGCAACCAATTGATGTGTTTCTCTCTGTCTTTCCCTCTCTCTGCTACTCTCTAAAACTCAATGGAAAAATATCCTTGAGTGAGGATTCAAAGAAACTAATAATAATAAAATAAATTATTTAAAAAACAGTCACACCTTCCAACACCTTTGCCAGGCACTGGGTATTATTTCCAGATGCGGGTGCACGCTTCCATTTGGAACACAAACAAGCTCATGCTGTATTTCCCGAGTCCTCCAGCCGGGACTGGCAGGAGCTTGGCATCCCTGGTGCGGTGGCCTTGAACCAGCCAGAGACGGGAGGATTTGGGTGGACAGGGAGCAGAGAGCAGGTGAGGGTGCGCGTGAGCAAGGGCGCAGCGCTGGGAAAGTCACCGTGCGTGCCGGGGGCGGTGGGAGGTGGTCCAGAGGAGCAGGGGGCTGTTGCCAGGGGAAACTGGACATAAAGATGCCCTAGTTCTCCGGGTGGGACTGAAGTCTCATGGTGTCCTTCCTAGGCAACCTCTGACTATCAGCATCTGCTTTAATATATTTGAATCTCCTGGTAGCTGGCTTACTTCTCAGCACCCTTCGCCCCTCCTTCCTCCCTCCCTCCCTCTCTCCCTCCCTCCTTCCCTTCCTCCTTCCCTCCTTTCTTTTCATTCATATGTCTATTCTTCTATCCATCCATTCTCTTTTATTCTTTTTATCAATCATGCATCTAAATGCCTATGCATCTATTCATCAATCCATCCACCCACCTATCTTCCTCCCTCCTTCCTCCTTCCTCCTTCCCTCCCTTCCTTCCCTCCTTCCCTTTTTCTTTTCTTCCTCTTCCACCCATAAATCCTCTTCTTTTTGTAATCTCCCCCTCTTCCCTTCCCTGAACCCCTCAACCTTCCCATCCACCCATCCCTTCACCCAATTAAGTCATTTCAGCCATTCATTTACTTATTCCTTCAATAAACATTCACCTATCTACATGCCAGGCTTCATGCCAGATGCAGAGGGGGAGTTCAGAGATCAGTTCAACAAGGCACAGAGTAGGTGCTCACCGTGACCTTCATATGAGCTTTACTATGGGAGTTCCAAAGCCCCTAATGCACATACCTACAACCACACATAGGTGTCCTGGGGCAATCTAGTGGAGACCAGCACGATCCGAGGCAAGATGCTCGGATGCAGGAGTGGGGAGAAGGCAGAGGCGAGAGAGAGAACAGGAATCAGGGTTTGGTCCCTCTCCGTGCACCCTGCAGCCTCACTGCTTCCTCTCCCACAAACCCCAGGGCTTCCTCCTTATTACCTGGAGGAGCCTTAGCCAGTCCGTGACCCAGCCCGTGCCTCTTCTCCCCAAACACAAGCTGGTTAAAGGCAAAGTGAGGACCCCTGGTTTCAATGGCCACCAGACCCTCTGGTTCATAGAGAAGGATGGGAAACAAAGATGGCAGCCAACAGAAAGGGGAGGGTACTGCCTCGTGCAAACCCGGTTTGATTCTTGGTTAAATATTCAGATCTCATGAATCCGTTTGGGAAAACTATTGCTACTTCTCAACCTCAGCTGTGGGCTGGCCTCACTTGTTCCAAGACCCAGCCAACCAAAGTCGGGGTGCAGCACAGCCAGAACGACATGGCCCGTGATGTGGATGTGAACCCTGGGACAAGCGGGGTGTTCATGGCCGTGTGGGGAGGGCCTGGTGAGAATGTTTCTCCCTTTGCCATCATCTCTCAGCCCTTTCATTTCCATCAGGTAGAAGCCTTAGCTTGGTACCATGTGGTTTTCAACATCATCCAGCTACTCTTCATTTTTTTAATAATATATTTTTATTGCTTTCAGAGAGAAAGGAGAGGGAGAGAGAGAGGAACATCAATGATGAGAGAGAGCCATTGATCAGCTGCCTCCTGCATGGCCCCTACTGGGGACTGAACCCATAATCCAGGCATGTGCCCAGACTGGGAAACCATGATCTCCTGGGTCATAGGTTGATGCTCAACCACTGAGCAACACTAGCCAGGCCTGCTCTTGTTTTAAAAGAGAGATCGGGCCAGGCACAGGTCCCTCGTCGATGGCAGGGACCAGCTGGAATTGGAGAAGATTGCTTTCTTTCTGTGGAATTTGTTTTTCTGGTTACCTTACGATATTTAGCAATTTCCCTCTGAAGGTCAGGATGGAAAGCTTTCTTTCAAAATAAATTTAAGTGTAAACAGGATCGATTTAAATACATGTATGAAGTAAATTATGTTAGGAGCTCGACTTATGTCGGCAAGACCTTGCTCACTGCATTTGAACATGACTTGAGTTTCAAATGTGAGCAGTAATAGCTAACGGGCAAGGTTTTAGCTATCTATTGCTGAGGACCTCCAACTCTATGGGGGAAGTAAAATTATTAGCCCATTTAGCAGGTGCAGGAACTGAGACTCAGAGAGATTAAGCCACTTGCCCCAAACCTCGCAGCTAGCAAGTGGCCAGGGCAGGACTTGAACCTGTGGACTTTGGCTCTTAGGCCAAATGCCACGTGTAGATGGTAATCCCGGGAGAGGAAGAAGTGACTCCCAGAGATAATGCATGTTCCACATCCTCTCTACCTGCCCCTGGTCACACTGGGACTGTTTCTTAATTGGTGCCCCAGAAACTCAGCAATCCAGAGAGTAAAATGGCCCAGGAAACTGTCAGAAGGGGGTCTGAGCTGGGTCCAACCTCCTCCCTCGTGGTGTCCTGGCATCCATGGATGGACTCTCCGGGCCCTGCCATCTGCCCGGGCTGTTCCTGCTGCAGACTCTCTCCGGGACCCCCTCACCCTGTGGGCCCTGCCGGAGCGGGTGCCCTGGACCGAGGGCCTCACCGCGCTGCCCCGCTGCTCCCCGCACTTCAGCCGGCCTTTGTCTCTCTACCCTTGGGACAAATGTCTCATTCCCCAGGGTGTCAAGGGGAGAATTAATCACCCGGGGGAGATCAGTCAGCCTGCTGACTTGGCAGAGGAGAGACAAAGAGAAATAGGGTGTCTCTCGGATTGGCTGGGTCCCCCATTAAGGGGTGGAAAAATGCTTGCTTTGCGATTACAAATGGGCAACGCCGGGACCGCTGAGTCCCGTCCCCGTCACCTCAGGAAATCGCTGCTAATGCGGTTCTGGAGAAGGTGGCTGTCTCCTCTCCTGGGTGCTGTCCTCTGCCACCTTCAGGGCCCCAGCCTGCTTCTCTCTCCCTCAGAACGTCCCGCCTTCCGGGCCTGACCCTGTCACTTGGAAGTCGGGCTGCAGTCACCTCCGTGTCACCAGGCAATGAGCACAGACTCAGACTGGGCTAAGAGGAGCCCGTATGACCTCAGGCAAGATGCTCAATTTCTCTGCGATTCAGTATCCCATTTGGGGTGACAATAGTCCCTCCTCATGGCAGTCCAGGACCTCTTGCCCTCAGCTCCCCTTCCTGCGCCCCTGTCTTCTGTGACACTCTCACGATGGACTAGCCCAGGCTCCCTAGTGTCATCATACGGTGCAGTATACAGATCTTGTAACAGTGGGAGTGTCGGAAGGAAGGGAGAAGCCGGGGTATTTCTCCCACCCCCTTACCCCCTGCCCTGCCTTGGGGAGCTTTTCTGGTAGCAGCTGCCTCTCCTCCTAGGGGGCCCCCAGCTGTGGGTACAGCTTCCAGAAACCACAGAACAGCTGTGAGTTCAGTACAGTTATCCCAATTCACAGATTGGCAAACTGAGGCTCAGGACAGTTAAGAACCTTTGCAAGGTCGGATGTCAAGCCACCATTGAGTGCCGGCAGTTCCTGTCGATCCTTTCTTCCTTGCCTTTCTCTCCGTCTCTCTCTTTCTCGGGTGCGAAAGTCCAAAGCAGACATTATCAGTGCTTTCAAAGAGCTCATGTTCTGTTTATTTCTCCCCCTCAATCCCATTCTTGTAAACCACCTTTAAGAATAAAAAGAGGGGGGGGGCGGTCCTACTATATGGTGATAGGGGAAGATTTGGCTTTGGGTGGTGGTGCAACATACAAGTCTTGTAACATAAAAACCCACACCTGAAACCTACATGTTCATGTTGACCAATGTCGCCCCAATAAATTTTTTAAAAATGTAAACGGTCTGGCCCTGGTGGGGTAGTTTAGTTGGTCAGAGCATCGTCCTGATGTGTCAGGGTTGTGGGTTCGATGCCAGGTCAGGACATGTGCACGAATCCACCAGTGAATGCATGAATGGCTGGAGCACTAGATAGATCTCTCTCACTCTCTAAAAAAATAAATAAATCAATGATTAAAAATGAAAAAAGAAAAGGAAAAAATATAAAAGGCCAATCTAGTTAAAAACAGCCTAAAGCTGCTCTGTCTGAAACAGCAGCCCCAGCCACGCGCAGCTACGGAATTTGAAGTTCATTAAAATTCGATCAAGTTCAAAGTTGTGTTCCTCAGGTGCACAAGCCCCTTCTGAGAGGCTGTCGGTGGGCAGGGACGTGAGAGCATCTCCATAGCAGAGGGCACTGGCGTCACGGCTCAGAGCTGGCTCCTCGGCTGACGCTGTTGCTATTTTAGGGGGATCTGTTCTGAAATCTGTGCTCCTCACAGTTCAGTTCATCTCAAAGGGGCCGTGTCTGAGTCTCCCCATGTCAGGAGGTCTTCACTCTGTCCTGACCCCTGTCTCATGTTCTTCTGAGACCCTGGGGTATGTGGTCTCCCTCCCTTCCTCAGTCTCTCCCTCCCTCCTTCCCTCCTTCTCGCCCCCCTTCTTCCCTGTCTCCCCCCAGCCCTTACTGAGCGTGCCCTTTGTGTTAGGCCCATTTCAGCGGTGACACCCAAAATGCCCCAGACATTGCCAAGTGTCCCCTGAGAAGGGGACCAAATCACGCCTGTCTGGGAACTACTGGTTTAGATGATTTTTAAACTTTTTTTTTTTACTGAATTTATTGGGGTGCTATTGTTTAAAAAAAATTATACAGGTTTCAGGTGTGCAATTCTAGAACATGTCATCTGTGTGTCATACTGTGTGTTCACCAACCTAAACCAAGTTTCCTTCCATCCATCCAGATAATTTTTAAAAAACCATTTCTTTTTTTTTGCTCAGAACTAACAGAAAGGTGTGTGTTCACTGAGCAAGACGCACTGAAGTTCTGACACAAAGAACCTCTCTGCTGAGACGGTGGTGACCCCCTGGGAACCAGCTAGACCTTGCGTCAAACCCCCACGCCGCCACCCTCTTGCTGGGTGACTTTAGGCAAGTCTGTCGCACTCGCTGAGCCTCAGTGTTCTCAGCAATAAAGTGGGAGTCACGCGAGGAAAGTGCTTGGAACACAGAAGGCACCCAGGGCATCTCCTGCAGACAGGAGACGGGACATGGGAAGGAGGCATTGTCTGTGGGGAGGGCGCTGCACCTGGAACCAGACGCTGCATCCCGGACTCCAGAGGATGCTCCGGAGTCCCCGCCTCCAGGTTAGGTCCAGCGGGGGTGGGGCGGGAGATGGGGGCACTGCTGGAGGGATGCAGGGAAGGGGGAGGCGAGGGGGTCCATCCATCCAGAAACAGCCATCAGTGTGGGAGAGGAGGCCAGGCGGCTCCAAGCAGGAGGGTTTTGCCAGCCGGGAGTGAGGAAAATTGATGCCTGCAGGAGACAATGGAGGCGGGAGCCTGGCCCCCAGGCCCGCTCCCTCCACAGGTGATAAGACTGATGGGCAGACGGAAGAGGCAGGCTGAGTGGTAGAGAATTTCAAATCGCGGTGCACACGCTGTGGGGACCGTCGCCTTTCTAACAAGTGTGACACGGTGTGGCGGGGAGATGAGGTGACTGATTAGGAAAGAAGACCCTTCTGAGAGGCGGTGCCTTGAGAAGGAGGCTCGCGGGAAGGAGCCCAAGATGTATGGCCGCCCACGTGCGTGGGGGCACCCCAGCCGCGGTGTGTCATTTCCATTCACGCACTCAGCAGACATTTACCCAGCCCTCGCTAGCCCTCGCTAAGCGCCAGGCACCGGCTGGGTGCTGCGGGTCCCATGGGGAACGGGGCAGACACAGGCTCTGTCCCACCGGGTCCTCTATGCCTGTGGGAGGGACAGTGAAGGATGAAATGAGCGAACAAGTCAGTTTCCCGTTCGTTGCCGCTTCTCAGGAGAACAGGAGGCAGGGGTTGGGACAGAGTGACGGGCTCCTCCCCGGGGACGCAGGCACGGCCCTGTGAGCTGACACGAGGTTGGGAACTGAACTGTGAGGAGCACGGATTTCAGGACCAGCCTGTGGGGGCCCTGGGGTCTGTGGTCTCCCTCCCCCGCTGCTGCCCTCCCTCGCCTCTCCCCTGTCCCACCCCTGCCCTTACTGAGCATGCCCTCTGCGTCGGGCACATTCCCATAAAGCCGCACCAAGCCCTGTAGGTGGATGTTGTGTTCTCCGTCTTCCAGATGCAGAACTGAGCTTCAGAAGAGTTAAATGTTGTTTGCCAAGGAGGAGCTGTGGCTTAAGCCTGACCCCAGAGCCCAGGGGGAGAGAAACCAGCCTCCCAAACCAGGAGGGAGGTATCTGAAGGACTTCAGCCCCCAAGATCCTGGTGAGAGAAGAGCAGGTGCCAGGTGGCACATTCCACACCAGGAAGTCCATCCATGACGGGGTTAGCAAGAAGACCCACGGGGCCCAGTGGGTCTGATCACCCCCATTTCACAGATGGGGAATTTGCATCGAAGCCCCTAGGCTGGACTATACCACAGGGTTTCTGGAAGAGGCAGAGCTGAGATCCAAACCCAGTGTTTTCCACTGTGTCACAGATCCTAGTGTCGGAGAGCTTTCTGTCACAGACATGGGAGCAACTGTCCTGAACTGACCAGGGAACATTTATGAAGCATGGAGAAGCAAAGCCTCTTGTCATCCAGGGAGAAAAGCGAGTCCTATTCTAGGCCTTACAAATACTCTGCTGATCATAAGAGCAGCCACCACCCATGGGCACCTACTCAGACCCAGGAGCTCGCTCTCCATTTCATCCTCACACCAACTCTGTGAATGTTACCACGCCCACTTTGCAGAGCAGTTCAATGAGGCCCAGGGAAGTTAAGTAATTGCCCAAGTTCACACAGAGAGCCTGTGGCAGGGTTTCAAGTAGTCTGATGCCCTTTCCAGGACCACTGTACCAGTCAGCTAATGCTGTGTAACGAGCTGCCCCAAATCTTGTGTTATATTTCACTTTTCAGTGAGCAGGCTGGGATTTAGCTCATCCCAGGCGGGCCTGCTCATGCAGCTGAGGGCTGGTGGACTGAAAGGGCCCACACGAGGTTGGGCATGTCCTTCTCATGGCAGTGACAGATGCGCAAGAGAGCAAGTGGGAACATTCAAGGCCTCTGAAGACCTAGGCCTAGACACCGTCCCTTCTGCTGTGTTCTGTTTGCCACAGCCAGTCAGGTGACTACTCCTTCTTAGTAAGAGAAACCGCAAGGTGATGCAGGATGTGGATGGAGGGGAGAAGGAGGAGGAACGGGGGCCAGTGCAGCGCTCGGCCACCACTGCCCACTGGCCCGTGGTCTGGTTGGGGAGGTGCCATTGACCATGACGAGAGGCTATCAGAGGGGCCTTGGGAAGGCGAGCATCACCCTGCTTGATTCTAAAAGGTGCAGGGGTTGCAGGAGGTGGTCTCAGAGAGGCTTTAAGAGGCCAGATTTAGGGCTCAGGGAGAAGGAAGGAGAAAAGACATGTGTGAAATTCAGGAGATAGGGCAGTGCAATGACTCGCAAGCTCAGGAGGGCGGGGCCATCTTACTCACCGTCCCCTGTTAAACATAGTGCTGTGCTCAGCACACAGTAGGCACTTAATAAGAGCAATGAGCACGTGAGGAGAGTGAAAGGTGAGTGAGGGGGTCATGTTGGGGGTGGGCTTCCTCCTTCCTGGGGATTTTGGGAACTTAGGTGACTCTACTTGGGGGTGGCTTAGGACAGCCTGGGCCAGAGGCAGGAGGAGGGGCCTGAGCAGCCCAGACCCTGGACACTGGACCACACGGTGCTCCCCTAGAGTCCACACACGACACACATAAGCGCCAGTCCCGGGACACAGCTTTCGCAATAGAGTTGGCGTCAGCAGGTGTCCGGTGAGCAGACCTGTCACATTTCACCCCTCATTAGCTCCTAATGATATGGACACTCCGAGTCTCAGTTTCCTTCTCTGTACACTGGGAATAAGAGGACGCACATCCAGCGCATTAAGGGGGTTGCATGGGCTAATTCCCAGAGGACACTGGGCATGTGGCCTGTGCGAGCACCGGGCCGTGTTAGTGCTTCTTATCCCTCCGTCCTGGCGCCAAGTGCACATTTCCCCTTTAACCCAGACAGCAGCGTTAGGAGCGTGGCTACCCTTGGCGGGCAGCCTCCATGACAGTAACTCTATTCCCAATAAGCTACCACACACGCCGGGTGCCCATCCGGGGGTCGGGGGCGAAGCTCCATACACCGACTAACTCCTTTACTCCTCCCAACAACCCAGTGAGGTGGGTGCTACTGCTCTCATTGTGTAGCTGGGGAAACTGAGGCACAGATCGTGCTCCTGGCTTTTCCTCTTAGTATTATATTCTTTCTCGGGACACAGAGGGGCCTGGGCCCTCTGCTTGCTGCTGGGGCCTGGGAAAAGGAGGCCCAGAAAGCAGAGAGAGCCCAGCCTCCCTCCCCAGGTCCCCATCCTCTGCCCTTCCTGCGTCCTTGACCCCACACTGCCAGGGGTCACCCTCTCCTCTGTATGGCTCCGCAGAAAGCTAGCAACGGCTTCCAATGCATCACCGGGTGGCAGTCACGCCAGAGCCGGCATGTCATTTCCATCCATCTTTTTCCAACCGCTTCCTGTCAGGGCCGGGCTGGGGGTGGGGAGCAGGGAGAAGAAGAGGGGAAGATGGATGGGGTGGGGGCTGAGAGGCCGGATGGGAAGAAGAAACAGAGGAGGAAGAGGATGGTGAAGAGAAAGGGAAGAAAAGAACCAAGAGAAGGAAGAGAGGGAGGAGAGGCCCCAGGGAGAGCTTGCTGAAGGAGGTGAGAAAGAAGGAGAAAGGCGGAGAGATGGGTGTGATGAAGAAGGCAGGGGTGAGTAAGAGAGAAGACAGAGTGCTCACAAGAAGACAGGGAGAGAGGAGACAGGGGTGAGGAAGGAAGAGGGACAAATGGGCCAGGAAGGATGCAAGGGGACATAGAAGTGTCAGGGAATTCTGTTAGAGAAGGTGGGCTGGTGTGAGCTTTGAGGGAGGGGATGCCCAGCAGGGAGGAGGGAAGGAGGGGCGTTGGAGAGCTGCCAGACCCTCTGTTTATTTGTTTTCGCAATCAGGGCTGCCCCACCCCTCCTTGACCCTGAGCAAATGCTAAAAGGTGGGAGGTGGCAGGGGTGTGTTTGTGTGGGATAGAGAAGCAGGAGGCTCCCAGCAGACCTGCCTCCAGGACTGAGCAGTGATTCTTTCCCAGCCCCAAAGAAGGGACTGGCCTGGATGAAGCTGGTTGGGCCCTCAGGAGGGCCCTGATCCTGGGGAGGGTGGTCTGTGCTTCATCTGGGATGACTGCTACTTTCTTCCTCTGTGTTTGCAGATCCTCCCCACTCCCCGGCCTCCCATTCTTCCGGAGTCTCCTCTGATTTCCCATCCAGGCAGGGGTCTCACTGGGCCTGAGGATTTAGCACTTATCTTACCATTGAGGAGCCTCAGACTGAATGAACACAGCAACCAGGGAGGTAACATACAGAAAGGTAGCTGGTCAGGTTCCTGCAGGGCAATAGGGAATAGTGGGGACTGTGGCAAACTGGAGGGTGTGCTTGTATCCCAGCAGGGTCCCCATAAGGCTGTTTGCTTTTTAAAAATATCTCCACAAAGCCATACACTGTAATAGTCACATAGTAGGTGCTTAAAAGAGTGGATGCCTGGACTTCAGAGTTCCATTAGCAGATTCAAGGGAGTGATCTGGAGTCTTTGCATGACACAAGTAGCGATTTGTCCTTTTGTCAAGGTAGGAATTTGAATCTCACCTGTGTTGCAGGGGAGCATCCCCCCAGCTGCTGAGTGAGCATAGCAACCATCCAGCAACCACCTTTCATCACCTCTATTTTCAACTCGGTAAGTCTGGTTAATGGAAGGAAATGTCCCACGTGAAAAATTACCCCAAGAAAAAAGGAGCCTTGAGTGCAGGTGAGATGTGTGTATCAGTTAGCTTTGCTGTGTAACAAGCTGCCCCCAAAACTTACTGGCTTAAGACAACACCTATTTTATTTAGTTCTTGATTCCGTGCATTGGTGGGGATGGCGGGATGGCTGAAGTGGCTTTTCTGGTCTGGTCTGGGCTCAGCTGGGGCTGCTGGTCTAGGGTGGCCTCGCGCATGTGTCTGCCAGTTGGCAGGCTGTTTGATCCAAGTGACCTCAGCAAGGGCTGCTTGTCATTGCTCCCCATGGTCACTTTCCCTTTGGGTCTCAGAAATCCCAGCGGCCAGCAGGACAAGGATGGTACTCTTTCTAGGGTGGAGGGGTGAGGAGAGGAGGGGGAGATGGATGGGGTGGGGCCTGAGAGGCCAGATGGGAGGAGGGAAGCTTCTATGTGTTAGAACGAGCACTGGATTTGGAGCTTTTTGTTTCCATTATAGATAACACCACACGGACATCTTTGTCCATCCATCCTTTGGCTTCTAAGGAACTGCTTCTCTTAGAATAATCTGCAAGGGAGGGTTTACTGCACCGAGCAGGGTGCTGGCGGTTCCCTATTGACTCACTTATTCTCTCACTCCCTCTGCCAAGCTCTCGCCCTGGGAGGCTTGTCCTTGATTCCAACTGGAAATACTTCTCGGGCTTCCTTGTCTCTGGCTTTCACAGGGCTCGGCCAGCGCGAGGCTGCAGTAGGAGATGGGAGGCAACAGGAGAGAACGGCTTGGGTGTTTCCTCCTGGCCCCCTTCCTGCTTTGCATGGTGTCTTGGGCTCTGGTTGTCTCTTCCGACAACACCTTCTATGATCCCTCATTGCCTCCCTTTCAGCACTGGGGCAGGGGACAGCTCCCCACTCCTGCGAGTCTCTAGGTCCCTTGTTGGTTCTCCCAACCCTTCCCCCATCTCCAAACGCAGACCTTTAATGAACCATCTTCTCACTGGAAGCGTCTGGGGATGAATTCTGTTTCTAAGGCCTCGAGTGATACGTGGGTTTACACGTTTAATGACGTGAACATTCCCACGCTCGTAGCTCTGAGCGGAATTCCACCAGCTTTTATCAGCGGACCCTGCAGTAAACGAAGCTCGCTTGCACCGACAATATTGTGGGTATTGGCCTGACAGTTTTCACAATAGCGAAGGACTTGCAAATGGTGCCTCCAACCTTTAATTTGTCCCTTTTGGATAATTAGTAAGCCTGCCCCAGAGTTCCAACTGGGGATAAAAACAGCATCTGTTGTGGACGCTGGAGGCGATAAAGTCCTACCAATCCTTGACAAATATGGCCCAATCTGGAGACATCTTTGGTTGTCTCCCAAGTGGGGCAGTGTGGTGCCTCTGGAATCTAGTGGACAGAGCACAGAAGTGCTGCTTCACACGCTGCAATCCACAGGACAACCTCCCGCAACACTCAATCAGCTGGCGTCAAACGCACCAAGGCTGAGAAAGCACGGGCTACCCCTTGCCACAGACCACATGCTGGTCATTCCTTTGCTGCAGTCAGCTGCTTGCATCCTTGGGGCCTTTGGCCTGGGATTTGGCCGATCCAGGCTCCAGGCCCAGCTCGGCCGCTTACATGTTCTGTGATTCTCCTGACATTCCTCGTCAGCTCAGTAGGGTCTTTTCCCCTCGTCCTGGGCCCCCATTGAGCTTTGGTGATGACCCAATGAGGCACCAGACAGGAACGGGTGTGGAAAAGCATGAGCTGCCTTCCAAACCAACCTCACTCACACCTTCTGAGCACCTACTGTGTGTTGGGGGTTCAGATCAGGAATTCACTGTCCTGGAAAAATGTACCAAGAGGGGCCACTGGACACACAGTGGCATGAGAAGCACCCTCAGAGTAGGCTAAGGAAGCATCCTCTGAGTAGGCTAAGGGAGCAGCCATTCATACTTGAGGCTGTATAGCCTAGTGGTTAGATAATTAGCAAAAGTCAGACTTTCTGGAGTCAAATCCTGGCACCCCCTTCTCCCTTCCACTGGCTATGTTACTTTGGTCAATTGACCTCATTTCATTTACACAAAGACACGGGGTACACCGACAGATATATATACACCAACCACACACACAATAGCCCCATGCACGCACACACACACATTACAAGTAATCCTCACACGACTAATCGCTCTTTGGTGTGTGCGAGTGCGTGTGCATGTTTGTGTATATCCCAGCATCCGCCGGGCAGGCACACGCCGGCCAGCCACC
The DNA here is from genome assembly GCA_004026665.1 of Murina feae. Classification (NCBI taxonomy): domain Eukaryota; kingdom Metazoa; phylum Chordata; class Mammalia; order Chiroptera; family Vespertilionidae; genus Murina; species Murina feae. The sequence continues at coordinate 14,942 of PVJC01003150.1, forward strand.
ACTTGAATTAGCACCAAAGGATTATGGGACCCTGGGCCATTAATCTAGGTGACAAACAGGACTCAGAAGGCATATTTGCACCCCGAAATTGAAAAGATTAGGCCATATTTGTCAAGGATTGGTAGGGCTTTATCGCCGCCACGGCAGATGCTGTTAAATATTCATGAGCTGCATAAGTGGGAGAAACCCTAGCTAGACCTGACGACTTTCAGCTGGAGAGGGAGAGGAGGGGAGATTTATCTGAACTCGGCAAGGGATGAAAGGTGTGAGCGCCTGGACCCTGGCTGGCCGGGCACAGCCTGCTGCTGTCGGGGGAGGGGCCAGGCGGGGCCTCCGGCTGCTTTGTGAGGCTGGGGCTGGGCCTGGGAGGGGGCACGGGAGGAGGCTGAGCAGATCCTTCTCTGGGATCTTATCTTCCTGCCTACTTGCTTGCTGCCCCTGGGAGACGAGCTCCCCACCTCCACGTCTCTCTAGGGTCCAGCCCAGTACTCACTATGTGGTCAGCAGGTGAAGCGAGTGCCTCATGGACCTGGACAGGCCTCTTGGAGAAAGGAGCGGTGTCAGGGTCACACCGCCAGACCCTAGACTGGCTCTGAGATTGTTCTAGAAGCCAGTCTGAGTGTGCAAACACTCATGAAAGGATCACGCGTCATAGACCCAGGCCCAAATCCTGGACCCGTCATGCTGTTAGAGGTGGGGTCACTTCTCACCCTCCCCCCCCCGCCCCATCATCTCTTTCTTCACCCGGAAAGTGGATTTGCCAGGGAGAGGACCCGCCTCCCGGGGTTGTTGGGTTAGCTCAAGCTCTTGGTGTGGTGCCTGGCATACAGGAAGAGCTCAATAAGTGGAAGGAGGCTGTGATTCATGAAGGGCTCGCTTGGTGCCAGTCACCATGCCCAGCCTGTCCAATCTCAACAGGGAGCCCAGGCATCGGGCAAAAAACATGAGACGTTATGCTGCCTGATAAGGTAGCTAGCTACCAGGCACGTGGGATCGGTTAAGGTCAAATCAATTAAAATAAAAAACCTTATTACTCGGCTGCGGTGGCCACGTGCCAAGTCCTCCCGAGCCCCACGTGGCCGCCGCATGGATAGCCCAGATCAGAACAGTCCCCTCACCGCACGTTCTATGGACAGCATCTTCCTCCAGCTCCACGGCGTTCAGACTCGAGTGACCTGGTTGGCCCCGTTTCTCCGAACTGAACCTCGAAGGACAGCTATGTCAGAACTGTTTGATCGAGCCTGGGTGCCACAAAGTGAACCCATTTCTTTTGTGCAGGCCTCGTCAGAGCCTTTATTACAGCCTGAGGATTGTGAGCGGTGCAGATAGTACTCCCCCCATGTGATTTGAGTACAAAATCCTTTTTTCTCCACTTCAGAGCACCTCACAGGAGTAAGGTCCCTGGACGCAGAGGAACTGGCCCCTGCACACAATACTACCTGTGTTCCCTCGCACGTGATAAGCATCCGTTCCCTCTCCCTCACCACGCGTGTGCGGGGAAAAGACCAGATGGAAAGTTTAACTGGTTTACCGCCTCCCTCCCATAGATTCATAGAGGAGGGAGGGAAGTGGGGGGCAGAAGAGAGAACGGAGGGGTAAAGTTGAAGACTGTGCCCCACCCCCGGCGTGGCCTCATCAGCTCTCCTCCACCCAGCCGCTGCCCCCTCCAAGCCGGGTCCTGCCCCAACCCCGAGGCTGGGGAGAAGAAAAGGAGCGGGAAGAAAGGCACGGCAGTGAGTGGAGGCACGTATTCTTTTCCTCGGTGACACAGCCAGCTCTGGCGCCGGCAAAACGTCCCTTGATCTATTTCCCCTGGTAGTGATTTCAACAACAACAATAACAGAAATCCATCATTCCTTAGCGGGAACGGAGGGCGGTGGGGGTTTGTTTTCCTTCTGGTGTGGACAGAAAGCTCTTTATTCTCTGCTTGTTTGGGAAGCTTCGCGCCAGAGGAGCCCAGCCGGGCCCCGGGAAGGGGACAGGGGCGAAGAGATAGTGGGAACCAATGAGTCTCGCGGAGCCTCTGACTTTGGACAAGGCACCTCAATTTGCTCTTCTCAAAAATGGGGAGAAGCGCCTAGCACAGAGAGGGAGGCAGACAGCATGAGGCAGCCCTGGGGATGGAAGGTAATGAATGAGTCAACAGGAATGGAAAGAATAACGAGCTGATGCATTGCGGTGGCTGGCGCAGCGCTGGGCGTAATGATTACGGCTTTCGGGTTCGGGGCACTTGCCTTGTGCCAGGTGTTTTTATGCTCAGGAGCTTTGGGGTTTTCCAGTTAACCCTGCAGAGTAGGTCCCTGCCCATCCATTTCCTGCATAGTCACATGGAGGTTCAGAGAGGTTAGGTAACTTGCCCAAGATCACACAGCATGCAAGTGGTGGTGTCGGAATTCAGATGCAGGACTCTATGCCTGTAGACCGTGAGCCTTTCTCCACTCAGGCAGGGTTCCTCAAAGCGAATCAGCACCCCCTGGAAACCAGCCTATGGAATCCTAAGTGCTGGGGGTGGGGCCCAGCCTCTGTTTCAGCGACTCAGCGACATGCCCACTCCAGGCGACCCAGGTGCACACCCTGTTGCTATTGTTGCTGCAGTAGCTCCCAGCCAACTAGGAAGGCAGACCAGCCCCCACTGCTCTCCGCTGGCTATGATTTCTCTTCTCTTCAAAGCAGAAGCAGGAAGGGCTCGGGATCTGGCCTGGGCTCCACCACTTACTAACCGGGTGTCTTAGGGAGGTGGCCCTGAACTAGCCCCTGGGCGGTGTCCTGGGTGTGCTCTGGGGACGAGCACCCAAGTACCCGGGAGGAAGGAGGGCAGCAGGACCGGCAAAGGGGATCTTGGGAGCTGAGGTGGCCTCAAATGGAAGCAAAGGGGGCTGGGCCATTACCCCCTGCATCACTGGGTCAGTGCGTGCATATGCGCTGCTGTGCGAGGGGCAGAACCCTGGGGGGGGTAAGGGGGGAAAAAGGGGCCAGGGCAGGTCTGGGGGAGGGCTGACAGCTGGGAGCCACTCCCAGCATCTGGGGCATAAGGCTCAGTCCGGGGTCAGGCGGGACACCCCAACTCCACTCCTCTGGGTACCTGCCTCTCCTGTGCCTTGGCCGAAGAATGGGAACGGGGTGTGTTTCATCAAGCTCCGCGACTGCTAATAGCGCCGTCGGTTTGGGCTGCGGGCTGCACACCAGGTGCCCTTAAGGACTTCACCTGCCGCTCCGTGATTCCTCTTGCAGAGGGACAGAGGCTGAGAGAGGGGCCGCAATTTTCCTGAGGCCCCTCAGCTACGAGGGGGTGCAGCTGGGCTTCAGAGCCGTCCTCCTAACCATTGCACCCCCTGCCGCAGCCCAGCACAGGTGATGGCGCCATGTAGGTGCGAGGCTGGAACTCCCTCCATCCCCCGAGAGCGAATAATTTGGGGGATGTGTGTATAGTGGGTGAACATAGGCACGCATGCTTCCTGATTAACCTGCCTCCCACTCTTGAGGCAGACCAGGGTCCCCAGCGTGAGTAATGGCGAAACTGAGGCACTAAGTCCCAGAGTCCAGCCTGCCCCTGGATTCTCAGCCTGAGCCCAGTCTGGACAGGAGACCTGCTCTGCAGGCAACACCCTGAATGAGGGCCCACAGCTAGGACTCACTTTAGACTTGAGCAAGGGGTGCCAGGCTGGCTGCCATGACCGAACACACCCAGCTCCTTCAGTCTGTCTTTACCTGCCACTCCTGGGGGTGGGCCTTCTGGTCAACCTTGGCCCCAGCCATCGCTCGGGTGGGACAAGTGAAGGTAGAAATTCCTTTATCCTCCGATACAACCCCATGGAATTAAGCAAAAGGAACCCAGAGAGGCTGCTGCCACGAGAGACCTGAGTAACAGGAAACCACTAGACGAAGGCTCCCATGCCCCTGGGCCAAGTTCAGCTCTGGCAGTTTTTTGTAAATAAAGTTTTATTGGAACCCTAGGATGCCCATTTGTATTGTGTTCACCTAACAACTGGCGGAGTGGAGGATTTGCAAAAAGGAAACCTTGGCCTGCAAAGCCAGACATTCACTCTGTGGCCATTTGCAGAAGGAGTTTGCCAACCCCTCAGGCCCACAGGGGTAGGCACTGTGCTTGAAGCTTGAGTTGGGTTGAAAAGGGACAAGTGGGGTGGGGGTGCTGGAACAGGCTGGGGATCGTGTGGGGAACCTGAGGAGTGAGCCTCGCACTTTTCCGCAGGCAGCTCTTTGCACATCCCAGGCCCTGGGCTGTGTGCCTTCAGCTCGCCTCCTCCCCAGCGCTGTCTCCCGCTCTGGGACCCTGAAAAGATGACTCCATAAATATTTAGCAAATGAACGCACAGATGACCGCTGACTCATCCTTCCACCTCAGGCAAGGCTCATCCTTTCTGGGCCTCAGTTTTCACATCTGTAGGATGACTGTGACCAAGGTCTGGTGTGCAGACCTGTGAACCCTCTTTTCAGGGTTTTCCTCTTTCATATATTATTGATTTCAGAGAGGAAGGGAGAGAGAGAGAGAGAGACAGAAACATCAGTGATGAGAGAGAATCATTGATTGACTGCCTCCTGCACGCCCCCTACTGGCGATTGAGCCTGCAACCCAGGCACGTGCCCTTGGCTAGAATAGAACCCGGGACCCTTCAGTTCTCAGGCCAACGCTCTATCCACTGAGCCAAACTGGCTAGGGCAAGGGTTTTCCTTTCAAGGAAAGGGGGAGGAGGGGCTCAGCTTTCAGGGTCTGACTCAGGAGCCACTGCCAGGAAAAACCTCGTTGAGAAGAAAGAGGAGGAGGTGCGAGGGGGTGGTGGAGGGGAGGCAGATGGGAAGGAGTGGCCCCCGGTGGGACCGCGGGGAGGTGCCGGCCGCAATCACAGGCCCAGCAGTGGAGCGTGATGCCGCACGCCGCACTCCAGCTTCCGAGGAGAATGAGGCCCGGAGCTAATGAGCTCAGAAGGTGCAAGGGACGTCTCCGTGTTAATTCCTGTCCCTGGGAGCAGCCGGGAAGGGAGAGCGCGCCCGGCCAGGCTGGGCAGCTGGGCCCCCACTTGGGGGCTCGGCCAGCTGGTCAGCCGCCAGCTGGGGCTTCACGCCAGGCCTGTGGATGCCTCGGCCGGCCGGCCACTTACCCACCCACCTTGCCCTGCTGCCTCCGGCTTCGGGCAGGGAAAGGGAGGGGCCGCGTGCGGCTGGGTTCTTGGAGCCAATGCTATGACAGCCCCGTGTGCTCATCTGGAGTCCAGTCAGCTGGTGGCTTCTGTGAGCTCGGGCTCCGACAATGGACCGGACCGCATCTTCCAGGTTCAAAAAACATTTAGCTCTTCCCCATTGTGGTGCTGGGATAACACCGCAAGGATGGTCATCGTGGTGCCGGGGCCACAGCAGCTTCTGCAGCCAGCGCCTCCTAAACTCTCACAGCGGCTCTGGGAGGTGGGCAGGGCCGATGCCAGCCAGGGTCATCATCCTTGGCACCGCTGATGTTACTAACTGGGCGATTCTTTTTCGTTGTTGTTGGTGTTTAACCTCACCTGAGGACATTTTCCCATTGATTTTTAGAGAGAGAAGAAGGCAGGAGGTGAGACACACAGAGAGAAACATCGATGTGAGAGACACATCAGTTGGTTGCTTCCCACATGGGGATCAAGCCTGCTCTATCCACTGAGCCAAACCGGCAGGGCAGTAAAGGGATGACTTTTGTGGTGGGGCCGTCCCGTGTACCGTAGGATGTTCAGAAGCACCTCTGCTCAGCAAATAACAGTGTGTCCCCCACCCCCTCAGGATAATCAAATGTCTAAAGAGATTGCCCAGTGTCTTCAGCTGAGAGCCACTGGGTAAATCCTAGTTCACAGATGTGGAAACTGAGGCATAGGAAGGTGAACATCAGTCTTCAACATGTCCCCCGCCTTTCCAGCGCCTACCCGCTTCCCAGGGCTTGTGACTTACATTGTTGAGACGTGGAGTTCCTGATCTTCTTCTGTGCCTATTTTTACCGAATTGGGATCCAACCAAACACACCATTTACGTAACTTGCTTTTCTCACTTAACAACCTAGCACATAGATGGCTGGTGAGAAAAGCCAGTTGCTGTTTGCCGTGTCTAGCATGACACCCTCTGTGTGTACACACACACACCCCGTGTGCACACACACACAGGTGCAGTTGCATGGAAACTGTCCAGGAAGACACACACACAACTGTGGTCCGTGATTGCTCATGAGCTTGGAGCCACGGGAGAGGGAGGGGACGATAGGGACCTTTAAGTTTTCATTACATACCTCTGAGCTGTTTGAATTTTTACATCAACCACGTATTTTTTTTGAATGTTAAAAACTAAGACAGTGACCCAAAGGTCCCTTGTAGATGGTCCGTGGGCACCGAACACGAATTTTTAGACACTGCAAGGTCCTCCCTCTCAGGGGCGTGCCTCAGGAATCACACAGGCCCTGGTGGGAAGTCACGGCGGTGTCCTGACTTCCCAGCTGCATATGGTGCCAGAGCGAACCCCTGCTCTGCAGACAAAGGAGGGATGGGAGACATCAAGAGGCCCCGGGGGCATTGGCCAGGGTGGAGGGTGTTACAGAACCATGAGTTCTACCACCTTGTAGCTCCACGTCTGGGTCTTTGAAGAATGAAAGTACAGGCTCCAAGCTCTCGCGTTTCGTGTCCATGGACAGATGAGGAAGAAAGGAGAGGTGGAGCAGGCACACAGTGGGACGCTCCTCAGCCGTAAGAAAAAACACAATCTCGCCATTTGCAAGCATGGATGGACCCTGAGGGCATCATGCTGCGTGAAATAAGTCAGGAGAAAAAGAAAGACCGTATGATTTCCCTTACACGGAGAATCTAAAAACAACAACAACAACAAAAACCCCCAAACAACAGACAAAATATCTGTCTCATTGACTAATTTCCTGGGCAACCCCGCCCGGTGGGTCCTAAGATTAGCCCCATCTTACAGGAGAGAGAGAGAGAGAGAGAGAGGCCCAGAGAGGTGAGGTGACCTTCCTGAGCTTGCACAGCCCAGAGTGGCCCACGGGGGTTGGAACCCAGATCTTTTTTTTTTTTTTTAATATATTTTATTGATTTTTTACAGAGAGGAAGGGAGGGGGATAGAGATCTAGAAACATCGATGAGAGAGAAACATCGATCAGCTGCCTCTTGCACACTCCCAACTGGGTATGTGCCCGCAACCAATGCACATGCCCTTGACCGGAATCGAACCTGTGACTCTTGAGTCCCCAGGCCAATGCTCTATCCACTGAGCCAAATCGGTCAGGGCATGAACCCAGATCTCTTGTGCTTATGCCTGGGGGGAGGCCACTCCCTCGCTGGAGAAACACAGGCTGCTCAGAGGCTTGGCTACTGAGCGCTCTCCTCCATGCCAGCTCTGCCAAGGGTGAGAGGGGACTGCCCAATGCTTGCCTCCCAGACAACACTCCCTCCCCAGAGTGTCAGAGAATTTGATTCTCTCTGCCCACCTCCCTCCCCAGCTCCAGCCCAAATGCCACTCCCATAGTCCCTGTGGATATTGGAGTGGGGGTGGGGCTGCCCGCACCAGGGGACTCACCCCGTGGTCAGAGCAAACTGGGAGCCTGAGTCACCTCCACCCCTCTCTCCTCCCTGCCGCCCAGTGCAGTTTGATGTCTCGCCGCCGAGCTGGCCTATTTGACAAACAGGTGATCTTGCTAATGAGGAATAAATGGGATCCACGGGATGGGAGAGGCTGTGCAGCAGCTGGCGTGAGGGCAGGATGTGCCGAGTTTATTAAAATAATATCTGGCCAAATGCTCAGGGCCCAGGGTCCGGGCTGCAGGGGCACCTCGCTTTTCTCCCCACCACCCTCTGCTCCTCTGAGCACCGCCTTGTCCCTGTCCCCTGCCCACTTCCAGGAGGGGCCTATCCCCAGGCCAGGCTGGCAGTGCCCACTCCCCCCCCCCCGGGAGGCAGGGGTGGGGGCGGAAGGCTTTTCTTGGGCAGATGATGCTGCTGGTGGGTGGCTGGGGTGGAGTGTGGGAGCAGGCTTGCGTGTACGGGAGCGTGTACGTGAGCTGTGAGTGAGTGTGTGGATTGGAGTGGGCGGAGGTGCTGGAATTGGATGAGCGTGGGGAGGAGAGGGAGGCAGGGGGAGGTGGCGGAGGGGGACCAGAGGGGGAGACACACAGAAGTAGAAATGCACAGGACAGTGAGATGCACAGACAGAGGGTGAGGGACATGACGAGGCAAAGCCCCACACAAGGCTGGAACAGGGGAGAGGGAGAGGGACCCCAGAGAGGGAAACAGAAGTGGGAAGGAGACAAACAGGCGCCTGAGCTGCAGGTGGGAGGAGGGGAGGAGAGGAAGGGATCTGGGAGAGGGGGGAGAAAACGGGGTGCATGGGGGAGGGGCAGGGGCTTGCAGGAGGAAGAGGAGCAGGTGGCCCAGGAGCTCCAGCTCTGGGTGCCCGCCATGTGGGCTGGGCTGGCCTGGCGTCCCCCATTCCGGGCCTCAGTTTCCACCCCTGAGTGATGAGGGCTGAACATGCGGAATAGAAATGGGGAATAATGGGCATTGGGGTGGGAGGGGGTATCACAAAACCGGTGTGACGTTTCTTATTCTAAAGAGGGGACGGGGACCCCAGCTTCCCAGGGCAGCCTGGCTGTGGCCTCACAGGCAGGAAAGTCTAGAACGAAGGGTCTGGGATGAAGGGGAACTGGAAGCCCCCCCCTTCCCCCCCCCATCTCCATCTTTGCTCATGCTGTTCCCTCTGCTGGGGACGCCTGCTCCTCCCTCCCTGCCGGGGCACCTGGACTCATCCTCAAGGCCCAGTGTGCCTCCTCTCTGAAGCTGCCTGCCATCTCCTAGCCCTCCCTCCTTTGAACCTGGGAAGCAGTCACAGGAAAATAAGAGTGGGGCATCCTGGAGGCCTTCCCAGAGGAGGCGAGGCCTGGAAGTCAGTTTCAGATGAGGCCGTGACTTCTGAAGTCAGGTGCCACCTTTGGGGTCTGCCCCTGCCTGCCTGTGACCACATTAACCCCCCATCGTCCTTGAAGCCACCTGCCCTTTGCACTGCAATGAATGGATTGAGGAAGGACAGCGTTGTTCCTGCAGCGGCAGGTGGAGGGTCAGGGCCATGCGAGGGGCTCGTTGACGTGTTTTCTCAGGGGAATTTACTTTCCTGTGTGACACGTGGGCATTTAAGCAGGTTGACTGGGGCACAGGAACACAGGGACGGGAGGAATAGAGGTCTCTCACGGGGGCCTGGCTCAAGGAGGGAGCAGGTGGGAGGTGGAGGGGTGGAGGGGCAAGCAGGCCTGAGGGCCTTGAACGCCAGAGAAGGTACGCGTGCCCATGTGGAAGGGTGGCTCCCAGTTACCAGGAGGCAGCAGGTGGGTTGGGGTTTCACGTGGGCCATGCCCTTGCTCCTGCTCTGCCCACCCAGGTCACCATCCTCCCTTGAGCCATCTCTCCGTTTCTGCCACTCCCTGTACCCCCTTTCCTTCCAAGTTTTGTCTGTCTTTTTACATCTCTGTTACTTTCCCTCTGGGTGCTGGTCACATGCCTGACCCCACACTCACCAGGCAGGCTGGCCCCCCACTACTGCCCAGCTCTCTCCTGCTGCCCCCTCTCCGGGTCTCCTCTCACCCCAACTCTGCTACCTTTGCTTAGCGCGCTGTCTCTCTCTCTCTCTCTCTCTCTCTCTCTCTCTCTCTCTCTCTCTCTCTCCTTCCCTCCTTCCAGCATTTCTCTGTGTCTGCCTATCTCTCCGGGTGTCTCTGCTTCTCCATCTCTCCCCCATCTTCTTTTGTCTCTTTGCTGATCTCTCTGTCTCTCACTCAATGCCTCTCGGTTTCTTTCCGTCTTTTCCTCTCTCCCATCCCCTCAGAGGCTGTGACCCACCAGCCCCCCCACCCCTTTTCCCCCACCCCATCCCCTGCCTGTCCCCAGTGCGTTGCCTCTCACACTCGCACACCCAGATCTCTCCTCTGGCCCCACTGCCCTGTCTTCCTTTGTGCATAATGACTAGATCTGAGCCTGGGGCACAGCACGCAGTAGGTCTTCAGGAGTGGTTTGAGAAGGAGTTGCTCAGGCTCTTTCTTGCTCCTCTGTATTTCATCCTCAAGAAATGCACCCTCCCCCGGGTGTGGAGGAGGGAGCAGCGCATACACACACACACACACACACACACACACACACACACACACACGAGATCCCCCAGCCTTTCTTGACAGTTTTCCTGTCTCGGGCTGTCTTCCTTCCCATCCATCATTTCCTCCTTTCAGCTCCCTCCTCGGGTCCCACACCCTCATCGCTCTTGCTCAGGAGAGCAGGGTGCTGCCCAGCCGGCCTCCTCCCCCACCTCCATCAAAGCCTCCCTCCCAGCCGCGTTCATCAGGGGCCTGGTGATGGGGAGGGAGGTGTCTGGAGAACCGAGGTTGGAGGTGATTACAGGACACGCTCAGAGCTCAGTTAATAGCCCTGAAGCCACACAAACACCCCACCTCCCGGACACCCAGTCCCCCAGCCTCCCTGGACACCCCCTCCCACCAACCACACGCCCTGGGCGCAGGGAAGGGGGAGGGGCAGAATTTTCTTCGGAGATTTCTCAGGCTTTGCATCGCAAGCAAGGCCCAGCCTTTGGGAGTGACGCTCCAAGTTCTACCCTATTGTAAACATTTATCCGAGTTTAGGTCTTTAAAAAGCAACCCCTAAAACTCCCACACAGAACGGCCCAATCCCCAGCACTGCCTCGCACAGGTAGAGAAAAAGAAAAGGAATAAGCTGTATTAATAGTGGTAGTCTTTGAGTGGTGGGACTCCGGGGAAGACATATATATATTTTTTCCTGTTTCCTGTGTTTTCCAAATGTTTTTTAATGAGCAACTTAAAATTCATTCATTGTTTTCAAATGGCTGGTTTTGTCTGACCATCTGTATACACACTTAACACATTGCACACGGATTTAATAGTGCTATTTGGAGAGGACTTTATTTTCACGTTTAAATTTTATTTGTTCGGTTGGGCAGGCAATCATTCATATGGTTTATAATTCAAAAGGTACCGAGAAAGGCAGAAAGTGAAGCTGCCACCTGGCTCCCCTTCCTGAGAGAAAGGGCGGCACCTGTCCCAGTGGATGCTGCTAGCCTCGCGCTGGGATTCAGAAACAGACATGCTCTTGGCATGTGCCCTGACCAGGAATCGAACCAGGAGGTCATGGTGGATGCTTAACCACTGAGCCACACCAGCTGGGCTAGGGTGTGTGTGTGTCTGTGTGTATAAATATATATATTTAAAAATATTTTTAATACATTTTAATTGATTTCAGAGAGGAAAGGACAGGGAGAGTGAGATAGAAACATCCATGAGAAAAGAGAATAATTGATCAGCTGCCTCCTGCACGCCCATGCTGGGGAGGGAGCCCACAACCAAGGCATGTGCCCTGACTGGGAATCCAACTATGACCTCCTGGTTTATAGGTTGATGCTCAACCACTGAGCCACACCAGCCAGGCTAGGTGTGCGTTTTAAATGGGATTGGACTAAGCAGAGCAGGCTTTTTCCAGTTTTTCACTTGATGTATCTTCCCTGGTCTGCCCATGTCAGCACCACAGGAGATGGGCCTCATGAAGAAGACCCGTTTTTGAGAGGTGTTGTAAGGTGACCAGACATCCTGCTTTTGGCAGGACAGTCCTGATTTTTAATAGTTTATCCCGCATCCAGTGATGTTTTTAAAAAGTCCCAATTACTCTTTGTAATATTTTAAGTAATAATAAAAATTAAAAAAAAGAAAAAAGAAAGAAAAAAAAGACCCCCCCCCCACCCTCCGGTCAATGGTGTACCGCTTTAAATCTGGTCACCTTATGTTTGGGGGGGAGGGAAGGAAGCCCTCTGTGCTCTGATGCCCCTTATTGTTGTGGGTGGTCAGCCAAGCGAGGGGACCCAAGGGAAGAAAGACTGCAATGATGAGGGGGCTGCCTCGGCCTAACCCAGCCCCCAGGGTCCACATTGATATTCTCGGGAGAGGGTCTGAGGAGACCTTGGGGCTCACCTTCCGGAAACATGCATTGGCTTTCAGGCTGCCAGAGCTGGCCTGGCCTGGGAAATACCAAGATGAAGATGGCTTGGGAGCCAGGAGTGACCACGACACCCCCCGCTCCCCATCTGCAGAAGGAGCAGGCAGATGGATGTTTGTCTGTAATGAGTGCGTCCAAGAGGCCAAGTGCTTGCCAACTTCTTTTATTTGATCTCATTTCATCCCAAAGCAACTCCACAGGAGGGATAGGAGCTGTGATGACCGCCCTTCTACAGAAGAGGGACCACGATTCAGTGAGGTGAGACCGTTCTCCTGAGTTCACCCCGACGGTAAATGCAGGAGTCAGGATTTGAACTCAGCGATGTCTGACAACTGAGCCCAGGTTCTTGACTTTCCATGCCTTACGCTGACTTCTCCACAAGGACAGCTACCATTGGGATTGGGGATGTGAGGGTGATGTCAGTGGGCTTGGATTTGATTTTCTATGCCTTTGTGCTCCTGTTTTCCTTTATATTCTGACACCCCTGAGATCCTGGAGACCGAGGTCTGGGTCTTACTCATCCTCACATCTCTAATATCTTGAGCATTGTGTATGCAGAAGTTCCCATGAAATATCTGTTGAATGACTATAAGTGGAAGTCATTCATCAAACCCCTCTTAAACTCGTTATATGTTGGGCACTGTCCTTGATGCTAGAGCTGAACAGATGAATGACAGTGAATAATAACAGTATCCTTTATTATGGGCTGGGTAGTTTGCTACATGTATGTATAAACACATATATCATGTCAACCCCTTTAGTGTAAACATCAAAAGCAACCCTAATATGTTCTCAATTTTTATATGAGAAAAGAGCTCAGAGAAGTCAAGAACTTGCCTAAGGTCACACAGCTTATACGTAGTGAGCTGGGACTGGAAGATAGGTCTGTCAAGCTCCAAAGTGTTCCTTGTCACTAAATTGTATTCTTTTCCTCAGCAATCTCTGGCCTCCAAGTGTTCCTACCTGATTCAGTAGGTAGGATGTGGGCACGAGTAACTAGAATAAACAGTAGAAGGAGGTAGGTACCTTTGGAGAATTAGAGAGAATGGATGAATGACATAGGTTGCTTGTGCTGAGAAGATGGAGAGCTTATTTGTGGTTGGGGGAACAAGAGCAGTTTTATAAAAAACACAGGGGATTTACATTAGTAAATAGGTTGGAGTTGTACCTACAGAACCTGCAAGGAAGGAGCTCAAGGCGGGTAAAGGCCCAGAGGTGTGACACTGCAGAGCAGGTGCAAAGAACAGAGGAGACTGCCCTTACAGCCAAAACGCCAAGAAAACCAGAGAGGGGAGGAAGCAGTAATGATATGCACATAATGTGTACTGTTAGGCTTAGTTTGTCTATTGCTTCTTTTGTACTTTTTAGGTAACAATCATGTCACATATCTATGTAATGACAGATTTGCCTCTTTCTTTCCAACATTATACTTTGTGGTAAGCTGGCACGGCCATGGCATACTCAGCCCCAGGGCACCTTATGTGCCATGCCAGCTCAGCCAGGTTCAGTGACCCTGAGAGGGGGTGGTGAAGGATGGAGAAAAGACAGACAAGAGAATGAAAGCTGATTCTGGGTGGGACACTGCTCCCGGATGGAGAAGACATCACCGGTGCCCACAAGCTGTGTCTGTATTTTATAGCCAGATTCCAGGAGGCAAAGTAAGGGCGTGGTCAAGATGTTTACAGCATTCTCGTGGGTTTTGAGCCTACTCAACTACATGCACCTGAACTCTATCAAGCCCACATCACTCAGGCACGTGGGGCCACATGCTCGGACCATAGGTTCAAGCTTACAACTACAGCTGTTGCCTATAATTGTGCTGGGAGGGCCCTGCCCTCCAAGCTGGGGCTTGCACGTGGCCATGAGAGGATTGTGCCCTCTCATTAACTAGAGGCTTGAACAGGTCCAAGCACTGTAGCCACTCTCCACAATACTTCTATTTTTTTTTCTTGTCTTATTGCATTGGTTAATGCCTGACGTACAAGGCAGAATACCAGTGGTGATCCTGGGTAACTTTATCTCAGTCCTGAATGTAAACGGAAGTGTTTTTACTATTCCCTCGAATGCCTTGCCTGAGGAATTTTTATCAGGAATGGAAGTTGAACTCAATTGTATGGGACACATTTAGGAGCCTCTTCAGATTCTCTTGGTCTCACCTGCTTCCCAGACCTCAGCTCTTTGCTCCGTCCCAACCATCATCGAGACACTATGAAAGCTCACGCAATTCCTTGGCCCCGGGTGGATCGGCTGCAAGCCAGAGTCTCTGGCTCCTTCGGCCACTTCTGGACTTAGGAGAAACACCCCACCACAGGCGATGGCTTCCCAGGCAGCTTGCAACGGGCTTGCGTGATGGGACCCAGAACTGCGGGCGGATTCACACTGGAGGGAAACTTGACCAATAGGAAGCAGAAGCTGAGGATGGAGCTGGGCCGATGAATGCCCTCTTTCCTCCTCCGAAGGACCGCTCAGAGGCACGCCCACCTGGAGGTTCCCTGCAGAGCTGAGCAGCCACACGGGCCAGTCATCTGCTGTGCTTTTTCCAAGAAGCACTGAGCATCACAGCCATATGTCACCTTGCCTGTTCCCACCTTTCCTGCCTCAGTTTCCTCTCCTCAGTGCCCAGGGATTGCACCTTCTCCTGATTCCCTGCTTTCTGGAACCTGGGCTAGAACACTTTGCATTGTCTTTTCAGCATTCATCGAGACAACTGCATCATTTTCCTGTAATCTGATGACGTCGCTGCTTTGCTGGAAACGTGTTTATATTTCTGGTGTAGACGCTACGGCTGAGTGGGTCTTCTTATAGGTGTGTGAGGGTCTCTCCGCCCTGCTGTGGTCCCCCCTGAGTGTGGCTACGCGCACCTGGGTACACAGGTTCATGACCTCCTCTCTCAGCTTCCAGCCACGTTTCTCCTCTGCACCTGGAGTCGGGCAGACTGCACAGGTCTACGGAGAGCTGGGAGGGGCGAGAGTGCAGAGAGGGAGGTAATTAGGGGCCAGGCGGTATCACAAATCTCCCAGCCAGCTGACACCCAGGAGAGCGATCACACTCTTGGCGTCAGCCCAGACAAGTGCGAAAGCCCTTCACTCCGTCGCTGGGAAGAGAGAGGAAGGGAAGAGCTGGCTGTGCAGCCACATGACGCTGCTCCCACCAAGACCGCCATGAGGTCATCCTCACACTCCCGCGCCCACAGGGGTGACGTGGGTCAGGGAGCTGCGATGCGGAGGTGGAGGGGCAGGGGTGGGCCCTGCAAGACCAGGGGAAGGTCGCAGAGGGTCTCGGCCAGAGAAGGCAGGTGAGGAAAGCCCTCAACAGGGCATCCAGTCAGAGCCGGGGAGCTTCAACAGACCCTGGGCCCACCTGCCCTCACCAGGAGCGGCAGAGTCGCTCAGCGCCGGCCAAATTAGTCCCCGAGGACAGTGGAAATGAACACAGGCCGCAAGGCACCCGGACCCGGGATGAGACGTGCTCCGTGAAGAAATGGAAGGGTTCTAGAGAAACACGCACCTGTGTTGCAAGCAGCAAGGACAGGGTGCTCATCGCAGCCCTCTGTAAGGAGAGAAAAGCAGGGAGTGAGCTGAAGGTGCTGCGTTGCAACTCTGAGTGACCCGGAACGCCGCAGGCCTGGAGGGTCTCCGACCGGCCTTGCGTCAGGAGGGCAGGTTAGGGAAGGAAGTACACGGTGGCCAATGGCGATTTTGCCTCCCTCATCCCCAGGGACATTGGCCGTGTCTGGAGGCATTTTTGATTGACACCACCTGCGGGGGCAGGTGTTACTGGCAGCCATGGGTACAGGCCAGGGATGCTGCCCAGCATCCCCCCCCCGCCGCCCGACAAAAATCATTCAGCCCCAAATGCCAACTCAGGCCGCACTGAGGCTGAGAAGCCCTGTGTAACACCATCTACCTAGAGTTCAAAACCACGTCAAATAAACTGTATGTTGCCTAGGGGCGCAGACATTACAGCCAATCACAGCCAATCACAAGGACACGCATCCTATTAGACTGTGCTTTCCATGAGAACAAGATTCTGGGTGGGGGTGGGGGGTGATGGGGGAGGCGAGGGGGGCTGTTCCCACTGTGTCAGATGGTCCATCACTATCTGTTAAATGAATGAAATAATGACCAATAAACACCAAATTCAGGATAATGAAGATAAAAGTGCTTTTTTGGGGGGGGGGCATGTTTTAAATATTTTGTAATTTAAAAAGTCCACCGGGGAGGTGTGTGTGTGGCGGGGGAGGACTTTTAAAAACAAAGTGTGTCCCATCTGCTTTTAAAGAAAAACGCACCTCGGATGTGGGCTCCCCCACAGACCAGCTTTAGAGCCTGGGCATGCTGCCTGTGAGGTCTCAGTTTACTCATCTATACACTGACGTTTTCCTCGTGGTTCATTACTCATGGATACAGCACAGCCCCACGGAGCTGCAGGCTGCAGGAATACTTGGGAACGCCTGAGGAGGGGGTATTACTCTCTGTCTAACTTGCACCCCCGACCCCCAGCTCTAGGTCACCGGTAGGGTCGCCCCTTAACCTCCAGTAGTACCCGGATGCTGCATGTGTGTGAACAGGCTTGCAAAACTGCCAAGGACTTTTTCTAAATTTTGGACGGAAGACAGGCAGCCGTGGGGTTGGGGGTTGAAGGCAAGCAAGGTCGAGCATTTGTACATGAATATGAGGATGCTCACCTGTGTATGTATGACTGTGAATGACTTCATGTGTGTGCCTGGGTGTAGGCATGTGCATGTGAGTTTGTGTGTGGTCTCTGAGCACACACGTGTCGGTGTGAGTATCTGATGCGAGTGTGCGCCATCGCATGTGTGTGTGAATACATGGGTATGCATCTTGGTATCTGTGATTGTGCACGTATGTGTGGCTCTGTGCCTGGAAATGTAGATGAGACAGATGCACACAAACATTTGTGTGTGTGGAGAGTTCCCCATTCACATACGTGTGTATCTGAGGGGGCACTAGTGTCTATGTATTTGTGACTTGTGTGCATACATGCGTCTATAATCCTCTAAAGGGGTTCATCTGAGTCTTCCTCCCTCTTTCCATTCCATCCACCTCTCTCCCCCTCCCTGCCTCCTCCCTCCACCTCTTTTCCTCCTCCTCTGGCGCCCTTTGTCCAGGTGTAGCTGCCTCAGGTGGGCCTCCCTGTTTGGGTGGCTCCGGGCACTCCCAGCAGGTGGGAGGCAGCTCAGGAGGGCTCTTAGCAGGTGAAAGGTCCAGCTCCAGCTCCCACTGAGCCCCAGGGACAAAGGAATTCCCTGCAGGCTCCTTCCTAATCCCCCAACAGACCCCTCCCCCATCCACCTCTGGCATCTCCTGGAACAAAGAGCCCTTTCATTCCCTGCTCAAGGGTGGTCACATTCCTAACAGCTGCTCAGAATGAAGGGTGGGGGGACATAGAGCTCTGGTGAGGGCCGTTGGGCAACCTCTACAGGCCTCAGTTTTCCCCTTTAAGAAATGGGGGAAGACACACAAGAGTGGTCAGCAGGCAAAGCTGTCCTGCCCAAGTGGTTGCTTTAGCCCCCTCCTCACTTATCCATCTCAGGAAGTGTTTACTGAGCACCTAGTGTATGCCAAGCTCTCTACTAGGGACTAAAAACCCAGAGATGAGCAAAAGGGGTTTCTCTACCTTGGGGAATCCATGGTGGAAGTTGAGGTGGGAGCAGAACCCCAGAGGCACAGACCATGAGAATCCTGGACCAAAAGAGTTGTACCAGGGGGCAGGCGCAGGCTTTCAAACCTTCCATAGCACCATCTCACCTGCCAAAAGTAAATATATGTTTTCTAAATCCTCACCGAAGACATTTTTCCCATTGATCCTTAGAGCAGAAGGGGTGTGGTGGGGTGGAGAGAGAAAGAGAGAGAGAAAGAGAGAGAGAGAGAGAGAGAGAGAGAGAGAGAGGAGAGAGACACATTGGTTGCTTCCTGCACACACTCTAACTAGGGCCAGGGATCAAACCTGCAACCCAGGTATGTGCCCTTGACCGGGAATCGAACCTGAGACTCTTCGGTGCTGGGGCCGATGCTCTAAGCTCTGAGCAACACCAGCCAGGGCTCATCGCTTATCTGGCCACCCACCTATCCACCTCTCTATTCATCTCCCTATTCACCATTCCTGTACAGCCACTCATCTCTCCACCCCACCTCTCGTCCACCTCCCCACCCATGCATCTACTTCCCCACTATTCACCCATCCATTTACACACCAGTCTATACATTCATACACCTGCCTGCCTATCTTCCATGTACCCACACACGCCCATCAATGCCATCCTATCCATTCACCTACTCACTCATTTACCAATTATCCACTCATAGACCACAGACCCACCCACACACACTCCCACCCATCCAAATACCCACGCACCATCCTCCGTACCCATTTACCCACCTCCCCACTACCCATTCTCGCTTACCCAAACACCTGTTTATATACTTGTTGGTCCACAAACACACTGATCCATCCACATATCCACTCCTCTCTCCACCTGCCTGCCTGCATATTTGATCACCTCCTCACTCATCTCCTCACTCATTTATCCAGCCAGTGACTGATATTTACCTGCTTTATTCATCCTTCATCAGCCACTCACCTGCCCATCTATCCAATGACCCATCAACCCTACACTATCCACCCATCCACCTCCCCATCTAGTTGACCAACCAGTCACACCATCCAGCCAAATACCCAACTGACCACCTACCCACAGATCCACTCACCCTCCATCTCCCCACCTGCTCCCCCTCACTCCCGGGGCACAGACTCTGCATGGCAGCCCAGGGGGGCCTAGTGAAGCCACTGCTGTGGGCTCGCAGGCTCAGGCTGGATGTCCCTGTGAGCCACCACACGCAGAGCCTGGCCAGACTGGCAGCTGGCGATGGCGGCGGGGCAGTAACCGGGAGGAAAGCTCACTCACCCAAGCTCTTTCCTCCAGGCCCAGAGTAAGAACTTGGGGAATGGAAGGAAATGGGAGACAGACACCTGCCCGGGGAAAGGGGTGGAGGAGAGAGAAAAAGAGAGACCGGTGAGTGAACTAAAAGACAGGGAGATAAAGAAATAGAAATAGCCCAGCTGGCGTGGCTCAGTGGTTGAACATCAACCTATGAACCAAGAGGTCATGGTTTGGTTTCCAGTCAAGGGCACAGGCCTGGGATGCGGGTTCAGTCCCCAGGGAGAGGCGGGCAGAAGGCAGCCGATCAATGATTCTCATCACTGAGGTTTCTATCTCTCTCTCCCTTTCCCTTCCTCTCTGACATCAATAAAAATATATTTTAAAAAGGAAATAGAAATTGATATAGAGAGAAACAGGAAGTGGAAGAGAGAGGCAAAGGCCAGAGAAATGGGAGGGGGAAGAGAACAGATTACCTGTCAGGGTGAGAAGAGGCCACATGTGAATGTCATGCCCTCCGCCCTCTCCATCTGGCCTTGGAACTCCCGTGAAGTCCTGGAGGCTCCCAAAGAGGTTCCTGTCACCCCTTCCCCTTGGGAGGGCCCCAGCCTCAGGGAGGGCGCAGGGAACTTCGGCTGCGTGGGTTTGGCCCATGCAGTTAGGCCGTGTCTGCGGAAATTACCTTTTAATTTCCTAATTACATTGTCCTCACTGCAGCTCAGCCCGCCTCCTCAGCGCGGTGGGTGGGCGCAGAGCCGACTCCCATGAGGCGCTCTCCTGGCGGCTTCGATAAGGCAGGAGCCGGGGTCTCCAGGCCTTGCCTCTGCGTGCAGCACCCGCTGTTAGAATCTAACTTAGAGGAATTTCTGCCAATGTTGTCCCCACGCCTGGCGACCCAGATCTCGGCCCAGGCGCAGAGGGAGCTGGGCTCCGAACAGGCCCGAGTTCCAAACTTGACCTCCGCCGGGCATGCCCTGGACAGGTGCCGCCACCTCAGTTTCCCCCTCGGAGGCCTGTGCTCCTTGGCTCGGGTTGCCAGGCTGCCAGGAGACACGCCTGGTGAAGCGCTTCCCCCCCAGGTGCTCTCAGGGCATTAGCGATTGTCCATGGGTTCGTGCTAGTGAGTGTTTATTGAGCAGCTACTATGGATCAAGTGCTCCCGACGGCTCTGCAGATCCAGAGATGAAGGAAGCACGGTGCCTGCTCTCCTGCAGCCGGCCAGGGCTGGGGCTGTGGGGCTGCTGGGGAGGATGAAGATGGGGAGGATGATGTATGTGCTCAGAGGGGTCCAAGCTGTGTGAACCCCATCCGGTGGCAGCAAGGACAGAGGAGGAGATGTGGGGAGGGCAGTGAGGACTCAGGATGGAGGCGCGGTCAGCCCGGCTGGAAGGGACCCCACCACAGAGGCACCTGCATCTTGGAGAGCATGTCCCACAGGTTGGACAGGTGGGGGCACTGGCTGGCCTGGGCCCCGCAGGCCCTGGGGGAGCCCGGGTCTGCCCTTTGAGTGCCTTCTCTTCCCACAGCCCAGCGGTTCTCAAGGCATGGAGAGGCCCGTTAGAGAGACGTCCCCTCCCCCGCCAGTGGTACTCTTAGCGACGTTCTCAGAAATCCTCACAGCAATCTGCTTCAAGAGAAGGAGACGCAGCAGAGACCAGGTGAGCTGCTCTGCCTTAAACAACGGGAAGCCAGACAGAAGGTTCTAAAGTGACAGCTTCAAGGCTTGGGCAACAGGAGCCCAGGCCCCTGACCCCCGAGGGAAGGACAGCAGACAGGGAGAGCCCTGGGGGAGGCGCCAGGCCACTTTGCAGGACGGGCCAACCCGAAGAATTGGACGGCATGAGTCGAACTCAAGGTGGAGGTCAGATCCTGCTCCCCGACACCCTGACGCGGGCACTATTTTAAGGGCCATTTGACAAGGAGGAAACCAAGGCACCCACATGTTCAAAGGCTCAGCTACTAGGGTGCGAAGCCAGGACTAGAACCCAGAGCCCACGCTCCTTGCCACCACCCAACCCTGTGAATGTCAGGCTAAGAGATTTGGATATTTTCCTTCATAACTGCTTGTCCTTCTTCCCCACCCCAAAGGGTATCCGGGAAGAAACCGAAGGTGACCTGTTGGCTAGGGGAGGGAAGACTTGAACTTCGCCCTTGAACTCTGACCCTCTGGGAGAAGCAAACATGTCCACCCCTGCTGTGACTGCTTGTCTAAATAAAGAGGGGGCTGGGGTGAGTGGGGGGGAAGGGGGTGTTTCTAACTGGGGACAAAACCCTCCTGACATTTCATCTGGGCCTCACATGGAGATCGGCCTGCCAAGGTATCGGTCTTATTGATGAGAATAACGGTGGCGATTATTATATTTTATTTTCCAATTGTGGTAATTATTGTACATTAAATCATTAGCATTCATTATTCCTACAATGTGTAATTAGGACAATGGTGGGTAGATTGCTCTCAACTGTAATGAAGTTTTTATAATTGTAATTTATTGGCATCAAATTACCTTTCTTCAAACGAATCTGAACATCACGCTCTTCATTCTGGGGAGGGGGCGGCGGTTCTTTCTAATTAACGTTTCTTGTTTGTGCCACGCAGGGGGAGCTGGCCGGCCACTCCATCCCCTGTGTCTGCGGGAAGTTAACCAAGAAGAGGGAACGCTTCCTGCAATCAGTCATCTAGCAAGACAGGGCTTCCTCCTCTTGCCCCCACCTCCCACTCGCCATCTTCCCTCCTCCTGAGCTGCAGCCACAGGGAAAAACAAAACCAGCCCTTTACCAACAGGAGAGCTGAGCAGACCAGAGACGAGGATGCGGACGAGTGAAGCCCATTTGTTGCTGAGTGTGAGGTGGATATTTTCCCTCCTCCTTCAGAACCCGCATGAGTCGTCAGCCTCCGTGGTGGAGGCCATGGACTTTGGCGGTGGATTGGGTTTTGTCACCAGCGCATGTGATTGTGAGGTTTTAGTGGAGGTGGTGAGCCCTTCTCCCTCCTTCCCAACGTCTTGTTTCTGCAAAGGCTGAGCGAGGTGTGTCAAGGCATTTATTTCTGCTGTTGTAATAGGAAATTGCCTACATTTGACTGGCTTTGACCTACAAAAATGGCGATTTAATGGCGCAAATGAATCTATTCACTGAAATGGTCATCAATAAAATGACTCCTCCCCAAAGATGATGATTAGGAGGGAGAGAAACAGCCATTCGTTTTTAGTCCACTGAATAAGAAGGGTGTATGTAAGGGGGGGCATAGGAAAGGAGGGAGCAGACAGAGGCCAGATGGAGACAGTGGCCTGGAGCACGGGACTGAGTGTGGCTGGCCACCCATTGTGGACCAATAGGTCAGGTTCTTTCTGTGCAGAAAGCAAGTCACCACCCAGGGCGATGGTTCCACCCCAGGAGCTGGAGCTCCCAGGCCCCTGCACAGCCACTGCTCCATCTCCCCCAGAAACAAATTTCTATCCGCCATTCACATCTTAGACCAGGCATTAGACCAGCCTGAGCTTTTGCCTCCTAAATGTGACTTTGGTTTCCCAGTAAAGGAACATTAGCTTGGTGCGTCTAAAATCCCACTGCCCCTAATGTCAGACCTGGAGGCAGGTGTCTCCTCTGTGTATGCACATGCTGGTTTGCACTGGGAGGTTTTGGCCCCGTCCAGATGGACCAGGACTCGAGGAATCCTGGAAAGTCACTAAAACCAGGACTTTGGGTCTGAACTGATTACTGGGCTCATGGACAAAGTCCCTGCCTTCTAAGAGATGCTGAGAGCCCTCTGGCCCCATCTAGGTCTGGTTCTGAGAAGGCCTTTGGATTCTTCAGCACCAAGGACAGAGGTCAAGCAGGGCTCTCTTCCCCCTACACACACACACACACACAGAGAGAGAGAGAGAGAGAGAGAGAGAGAGAGAGAGAGAGAGAGAGAGAGAGAGAGAGAAGGGGGGGTGCAAAGGCACCTTTAAGGTGAACTACAGACTTTGATCAAGGGACAGATGGACTAAAGAAAAAGGTGCCATGAAGAAAGCAAAGGGCCCCAAGAGAACACACAAGGCATGGTGCAGGGCACCCCGAGAGGATGTAGGGATTGGTCCCTGGCTTTGGGAAGCCCCCAGGCTAACATAAAAGGTAGACAGGTGCATAAATAACCACCACACAGGTGTAGAGTACCATCGGCAGGATAGCACATGCTGTGGGAAGTCAGGGAAGACAGTTGTTTCAGTAGGGAGTAACTTGATGGAGGACTTCATGGAGGAGGGAGCCCCTGAGCAAGGCATGCAAAGATATGCAAAGCTGGGACTGGGTGTCTGAGAAGAGAGGCTGGAAACCAAGCCAGTTCCTCCCCCCTCCTTCCTCCTCCTCCAAATTCTCTTCCCCGGCTCCGTTCTCTTTCGTCTCTTCTGCTTTCTCCTCTCTGCGCTTATTCTTCTCTTTCTGCTTCTTCCCCCTCCTCTCCCTCTTGTTCTTTCTCCTTTTCTTCCTTTTCTCCCCCCTAAATTATTTCATAATAATGGACTGACCATATCAGGGCATCTTCCAGATAATCAGAACATGAGCCCACGTAAGCCATCCTCACTGTTTCAAACTCCCAGCGTGGGTTGAAATGGGAGTTGGATGGAAATTCTGTTGTCGCGGAGGCAGCGCTTGGTTGAGGACAAAAGCTGATCACCCACCCCCAGGGGAGGCGATGTGAGGAATCCAGCCAGGCCCTACATGACCTGTGTGACCTTCAGCAAGTCAGCGCAGGACTATTTCTGCAAATGTCATTCCATAAAATGAGAGTAAACGGGCTCCCTTTTCAGGGGTTGTCGTGAGGGTTAAACGCAATAATCTCATGCCAAGCACTTAGTAGATGCTAAAAAAAGTTCCCTTCCCACCTCCTTTAATTAATGAATCTCTATTTAAAGTGGGGTCTCTGGCTTCAGCGCGGGAGCCAGGCGCGGTGGGGTTGTGCCCACAGAGGAGCGGAAGACGGGAGAGGAGACGGCTCGTGATGGGGTGACTGCGGGCAGTGGGAATCTAATTTCTCAGCAAACGCTGCAATTTGCCAGCCCTTTTAATTATTATTTTTTATTATGGATACAAATTAAAAATAAACGGTGTGTCTCCATCACAGCAGGGATTAAAACTGTTCCCTAATTATTATCTTTGAATCAGTCTAGCTTCCGTGAGCTCTGCTTCCTGCGGTATAATTGAGGTGTGTGTGTGTGTGTGTCCTTGGTTTGTGAGGGAAGCACTGCCTTCATTTGATGTGCCCCATCATCTCTTCAAACTCCATTTCATTTTTCCTTCTTTCTTTGCCAAAACTTTGAGGGAAAGTAGAGTTGAGGGGACTTGAGCACTAGGTCCTCATCCCCAACGCACCCTTCCCACTGGTTTATTAAAAAAACCAGTGTGCTCTGTGATATATAAAGAAGTGTGTTTAAAACAAAGTGTGTGTTTTTTTTCAATGACAGTTTGACATTACATATTATATTAGTTTCAAGTGTATAGCATAGTGATTAGACATTTATATCACTTGTGAAGTGGTCCCTCCATAAGTTTAGCATCCCCCAGCACCATACCCAGTTATTAAATATCACTCACTGTATTCCCTGTGCTGTATTTTGCATTCTCACGACTATTTTGTTAACTGTCAATTTGTACATCTTAATCCCTTTACCTTTTTCATTTGGTCCCCATACCCTGCCCCTGTGGCAACCAAAGGTTGGTTCTCTGTATCTATGAGTCTAGTTCTGTTTTGTTTGTCCATTTATATTGTTGTTTAGATTCCACATATAAGTGAAATCATGTGGTATGCGTCTTTGTCTGACTTATTTCACTTAGCATAATACCTGCTAGAGCCATGCACGTTGTCTCAAATGACAAGATTTCACTCTTTTTTATGCCTGAGTAATATCCATGGTACGCATGTGCCACATCTTCTTTATCCAGTCACCTAGCAATGGACACATAGGTTGTGTCCATACCTTATTGTAAACAATTCCATATTGTAAATAATGCTGCAATGAACACAGCAGCGCGTATAACACAGGCTGGGTGTTTTATTACAGACACATCATTATTCTATTTGTTTTCCCTTTAGATTTTAAAGAAAATTATGTTGAAAATTTTCATGGGCCCCAAAGCACTGTGCTAGCCCTGTGCTGATTCCATCTCCTGCTCATTCATTCATTCACCCATTCATTCATTTATTCAGCAAGGACCTAGAGAGCAGATTCTGTGCTTAGACCTAGGGATCCCAGCGTGGGCAGAGGCAGCCACTGCCCTGCCTTCATGTCGCTGATGTTCTAGTAGAGGAGACAGACACGGAACAAATGCCCCCAAGAAGTAAATGTATAGTGGCTGAGTTAGAAGGTCTTTAAGAGCCAAGAAAAGGAAATGCGAGGCAGTCGGAGAGAGAGGGAGGGTCAGTGAGGGATGGTACCCCAATCTGACCTGCCGGTGAACTCTGCCAAGAGGGTGGGGAACAGCATCCCAGGCAGAGGGTCCGGTATAAGCAAAGGTCCTGAGGCCGGCCTTTAAGCAACTAGCAGGAGGCCACAGGTTTGAGGGAAAATGAGGGATGGGCAGAAACCTCCGCCAGCTTCAGGTGTCTCATTAGGAAGCCACACCTCTCCCTATGGGCATTCCTCCGCTCACCCCTGATTCTCACCCCTGATTCTCGCCTTCCCAGCCCATCCCAAACCCGCCCCAGCCTAGGCCACGAACCAGGGAGGGAGGTTTGATTAGATCACTGTCAGGAAGGGACGGAGGTTAATTGCTATTCTCTTTGTGAGGCTGGTGTGGCCAGGCCGCTGTGCTCATGGCTGTGTGTGTGTGTGTGTGTCTGTGTGTGCGCAATTACGTGTGCAGGGAAGTTGGGCCTGGAGCTGGGGGAGGCCACAGGGGCAGGGGGTGGGTTGCACCAGATTTCTTCGCGAGTCCGGAGCCTTGTCTTGTCTGGTGTGCAGCAAAGAGGATACTTAACAAGCATTAAGGGACACAAATAATTCCCCCTTTCTCCTCTGGGCCCTTTCTTCCCTCTCTCTTTTCTTGTAAATCCCGCTCCTTGCATGTGAATAGCGGAATGGCTTCATCTGGGACCTTTAATCAGATCCCTGGTCGGCACTCGGAGGGCAAAGTGCCCCGGGGATTACCTTTTCTTCTCGGGTTTCTCTCCCCCAGGTTCACCGCCCCCCCCTCCCCACTGCGGCTTCCTCCCGCGTTTGTTCTCCCCAGAAGTGAGGGAGGAAGGTTTAAAGGGCGGAGGAGCGGGGCTTACAAACTTAAGGGGATCGGCCCTATTCAGGAGGCCTTGTCCGCAGGCTTCCCGCTTTTGTCCCCGCGCCATTCTTCAGCTGATTCCTTCACTCCAGTAAAAGCACTTTAATTCCCTTTTTGATACGGAGAATCCGTCCTCTTCCCCTCGCCCCCTCCCTCCCTCCACCCTGCACACCCCATTTCACTTTCTCAGACCCTTTATGCTGCGTCTCATCCGCCCCAACAAAGACCTAACATCCTCGCAAAGTATTTCTTTCACCGGCAGAGTGAGGCTTCGGAGAACGGGAGGGGGGCGGGTCGGGGAGCGGGAAGGAGGGAGTTTCTCTGGGGGGACCCTTGCATTCGGCAGCAGCCCCTGCGGCCCCAGCCGCGCCTTGGGTGGGAAGCAAAGGCGTGGGTGCTCGCCCGTGTGTGGGGTGTGGGGAAGGAGAGGGTGTTGGGCGTGTGTCTGGGTGAGCGTGCCAGGCGCATGGAGACACCCAGGCCTGGTGTGGGCTTGGTCGGCATTTCTGAAAGGAACGGGGTGGGGGTGGGGGCTCCTCTGAGGGGAAAAGGGGAGACAGGGCCTTCAGCCTCCATCCCAATCCCTGAACCTCTTGGGTGCATCCCAGCTGAGCCTGGGCCCTCGCTGGGGCTTTGCAGGAAGACGTTTGAGACGCGGAGGAAATGGGCAGCTGCAAAATAGGAAGAGCAAGCCCCCAGCTCAAAAGCAATATGCGCAGAATGTGAAGTCTGCGCACCGCACCGGCCCAGCGGCTGTCCCCCTGACACTCACAGACATTCTGCTGCTCGCGGAAACAACGGGGCAGCCTCCCTCTTTCCTTCCACGCAGGGCCTCTCTTCCTCTCGCTTCCCTTCCTCCCAGAGACGTGAAGCACAGGGACTAGCCCCCGCCGGGGACCTGCTGGAAACTGACTGTAATTTGCTGCTTCAGTCCTGGTTCCAATCCCAGCCCTCCCCGGAGGAGGTGTCCATCTTCCTCAACGCTGTCTTTCTCCTTCGGAAATAGTTTTTGTCGCCTATTTATAGTCCCCAAATCATATCCCCTTTGGTTCAGATTGTCCTCACTCTGCGAGGATTTCCCAAGCACCCTGGGGCCTGCGGGCGGTCCGAGCCAACCACCATCTCAGTGAGCTCCTCCCCACCAGGTTGCCAAAGAAGAACTCGGAAGCCCTTTCAAAGAGTTTACAGCAAAACCATCTCCATGTCCTGCTTTTTTTTGTGTGTGTGTGTGTGGTGCTTTATTTTTTAAATATATTTTTACTGACTTCAGAGAGGAAGGGAGAGGGATAGAAACATTAATGATGAGAGAGAATCGTTGATTGGCTGCCTCCTGCACACCCCTCACTGGGGATCGAGCCTGCAACCCGGGCGTGCGGCCTGACCGGGAGCCCAACCGAGCCATGACCTCCTGGTTCAGAGGCTGACGCTCACCCACTGAGCCACACCACCAGACTTGGTGGGGGTTTTTCTGATACGGGAAGGAGCCCTCAGGCTGAGAGTGTCTAGGTGCCCACCGACACCTGCACAAGGCCTGCCTCCCATCCTATTTTCATCGCGGGATTCGGTTGTGCCGGCCGCGACCAGCCTTGGCGTCGCCATCCATGAAATGGGAATAACAGATCTGCCCAGCTATTCACCAAGCAAGAAGCAATGTCCCTGCCTCCCGCCCTGGAAGATGCAGTGCGCTTTCCCATCTTCCCTGCTTTCTGTCTGAAATGTGAGAAAGATGAGTTCCTGCTTCAAAACGTCGACAAATCGAAGCCAGGCCATTTAAGAGAAAGTGGCCGGCCCGTAATGGCCCAATTGGGAGTCTGCGCAGCTGAAGGGCCGGCTCTCTCCCTGCCGGGGGACGGGCAATTACCACCAGGCATTTTTCGGGCAAAATAGAAGGCAGAGAAATAGCAAGTAGGAGCCCCATTATCAGGAGTCATTCTCAGGGTGGGGAAACACACGCACACACGCACACGCAAACCCACTCCCTCGTTCTGCTGCTGGGAACTGCAGGCGGGAGACCCTGGCCCCTGGCCGGTAGAGCAGTGAGGACGGTCCCTTCAGCAAAGATAATGTCTGGTGTTATTTGGCCTGAAGGCCGGGCCCAGAGAGGAGGAGGGAGAGGGGGTGGTTTGGGAGCCAGGCTTCTCCCTCTCATGGGTGTGTCCTCCTCCGCTGGCCCCTAAGCAAACAGAAGGGACCTTCTCCCCTCCAAGCTCCCAGAGGGGCAGACAGAAGGCACCTTGCCTCCAGCCGCCGCGAGGGTTCAGGGTTCAGGCAGTGGGAACTGGGGAACACTTGTAAAAACAGACTCTCAAAACCCCCAGGCACCTACCTCTGATTTGTTGAGTTGGTCAAGCTCCATGGTGTAAACCAAGCCCGTCAAACTCGCGGCCCGTGGACCGCGTGGGTTTATTTGGCCCGTGATAGCCTTTGAGTTTGACATGCTTGGTTAAACACTGCCCGCCCGCTGGGGAGAACGTGGCTGTGGAATACGTTCGCCACCCAGATGCCACCCAGGTAAGTACCCTCACGCGCACAGGAGTGGCGACATGTGGTCCTGTGGTCAGGAACCGGCGACTTTTAGAGTTTAATACGGTTTCATCCTCAGTTTGCGTAAAGGACGATGTAGTGATGGCCGTGCTGAACGCAACCCGCCAAAGTCCTGTACACGGGGCCGTTGGGAGCCAGGAAGAGCTGCTGCAGCCCACGGCCGCTCCGGAGCCTCAGGGGCCTCAGGGCCCACCCACTCCCCTGCGCCTGTGGGTGCTGCCGGCCTGTCCATCAGCAAATCGATCACTTTGTGATCAAAGAGAATCGAGCAGCAGCTCTCCACGCCTTGCCCGGAAACCAGCCTTCCCAGGCGAGCCGGGGACTGGGTTCAGATTAGGAGAGTGAGTTCTCGCTTTCCCTGGCCTGGAGTTTTGTTTTTAAAACCACAAGCCTGTGGCCTCATCACGTGCCTACGTTCCTTCAACAGTAAACCCTCACTGCCTACTAAGTGCCAGACTTGGGAGAGGGAGATGGTACGGGCTCCGTTGCAGGCATCCTTCCCTCGACAGGCCAAGCAGAGACCCCCGGCTCGGCTCCTCTGGGGGACAGGCGGGGCTCCCTCTGCACAGGGTCCCCACACTTTTCTACTGCCCAGGCTTTTCTGGGGAGCTTCCTGCTAGGGGTCTGGGCTCCCTTCTCCTATTTCTAACAGTTTCTTGCCCTGGGCCCTAGAACATTCCTAAATTAGCTGAAGTAATTCAGTATTTTTAAAAAGCTCATGTAACTTGGCTGTAGAGCTGCTGTTTGCACAAACGAGAAAGCCGGTGAATCCAAAGTGTTGGCCAGGATGTGGGGAGCTCATTTGCATGAAGCACCCGGCATGACTTTGCCCAATGAAATATGCAAATACTCCCTGACTCAGGGCCATAGAGGCCAGGAAACCCACACAGGTCTGTAAGGGGCACCTATGCGGTTGCTCATCACAGTGTTGCTTATGGGGGAGTCGGGGCACACGGGTGAGTGTGGGGACAGGCACTGGGACAGATGTCCCTGATGGTCGGCTTCATGCCACATCCCCTTGACCTCCCCCCACCCCCTACCATTGCCCCCACCTGGGGAGGCCCCACCTCCACATGGGCTGCGTGCCTCTCCCTGGCCTTCTCTGATGTGGGCAGGCTCAGCGGAAGCACGCATTGACTTATGAACTGTTTCTGATTCAGTTATTTCTCACAAAAATGTACGAGGCGTGTGTCAGATAATCAAGCTATGGCAGTTCCAAGTTCTTGAATCCAGTAGTTATGTGGTGGCTGGGTTGTGGTCCTTGTTTTTAGAAAATGCACACTGAAGGCGAATAGTCCAACAGAGAAGAAAGCAGACATAGGTAGATAGACCAATAGAGCAAATGGCTCAAAATACTAACGCGTGGGGAATATAGGGAAAGAGTGTACAAATGCTTGTGGACTTATTACTCTTGCAACTTTTCAACAGCTTTGCAACCTTCTTAAATAGAAGGAAAAATGAAAATATGAGGGTGCCATTATTATTGTCCCCATTTTATAGATGGGAAAACTGAGGCACAGAGAGATTAGCACCCATAGGCCATGCCCTAGAAACAGTATTGCCTTGATTATTTATAGGATGAGGCTCAGAGACATCACCTCCTCTGTTCACCATCACACAGCATGGAAGTAGGTAGATCTCAGCTGTGAAGGGCCCCACGTGTCTCACCCCGAAAAGCTATGTGGACCTTGGGGGGGGGCGCGTTGGATGAGACCGAGGTCAGAGAGTGGACTCTCTCTGCATTGGGTCTGCACACCAGTGTCCTCCCGGCTCCAGGGTGAATCTTTATGGCGCCTTTTCCTCCCTCCCTCCCCCCACCCATCACTGCAGAAGCCTGACCCGTGAGCCCACCACCTCCTGCCCCCATCTCTCCCATTCACTTTGCACCAGCAGCCCCACGGGGGGCTGGGGTGGGGGAGGGGGGCAGGGACTGGCGAGGCAGGCTGGGGATATTTACCAGCAAACAGGAGATGTGTGTCAAACACTCTGCCACAGCTTCTCCCCACCCGGCAGTGTTTATTCAGCAAACACCACGGAATCCCCGTTCCTCTGCCTGCGCCTGGGCCCCCAGAGCAAAGCTGGTCCTTCATCAGCCTCCCGCCCCAGCTCCCCTTGCTGCAACCAGTCGTGTGGAGCAGAATGGGCCCTCCTCCCTGGGCCACCCCAACAAGTGCAGGGAGATGGAGCGCTTCTCTCCTTTGCTGGGGTGTCCGGGCCTCAGCACCCCTCAAACAGAATCCCTCAGGCACTGGGACTCTGCAGTGAGGGGCGGGGAGTTTTAACCAGGTCTCTCTCTGCTCTCTGTTCCATCCATCTTCCAGGACCCAGGAAGCCAGCTCGTTCCAGCTCTCATTCATTCATTCATTCATTCATCCAAGAAGTTTTGTTTTTTTAAAATATTGATTGATTGTTGGGAGAGAGAAACATCGATTTGTTGTCCACTCATCTATACATTCATTGCTTGATTCTCGTTGCCCTGACCCACAACTGAGCCTCTGACCTTGACGTATCGGGACAACGCTCTAACCAACTGAGCCCCCCAGCCAGGGCCCAAGAAGTATTTTTTTTGAGTGCCCACTGTGTGCCAGGCAGGGCTGTGTGCTGGGGACCCTGCAGTGCCCAAGACTAATGCAGTCCACAGAGCCTCTCCCCATCCTGGAGCCCAATGCATAAGGCAGTTAGTAGGTAAATCAACGAGGCCTTCAGAAACGGGGAGAAAATAAAGCAGGTGCTGAAGGGTGCTGCCAGCCAGGGTGTCACCAAAGGCCTCGGAAGGGGGCGAGACACAAATCAGCATGAAGTTGGTTCCTCCTGCTCAGACTCCATGGGGTCAGCATGGCGCTGGTACAGATCGTATCTCTATTTAAAATGCTGGTATCTTACCTGTCATCGATTTTAAAAATTGACATAAAACTCATCGAACATAAAGCTCACGGTTTCAAAGAGTACAGTTCGGGGGTTTTAGTATATCCACAGCTGTGTGCGACCATCACCAGTCACCACTGACTCCAGAGCATTTTCCCTCCCAAAGAAGAACCCGCACCCACTGGGCTGTCTGCCCCATTCCTCCGGCCCTCGGCCCTCGGGGCCCTCAGCAACCACAAGCCTGCCTCTGTCTCCAGAGCCTCGCCTCTTCTGGATGCGCATACGTTCCCGAGGTGTCTTTTGGGATTGCTTCTCTCACTTTGCAGAACGTTTTCAGGGTTCTTCCCCGTTGTGGCATGAGTCAGCACTTCGTCAGCATAGACCACGTTTTGTGTATTCATTCATCCGTTGGTAGACATGTGGATCATTCATGGGCTTTTGTATTCAATTTGATTTTTCAAAATATTGCATCCAAATGTTACTTATCGTGGGTATGTGACTTTCCTGGCAGCTCCCTAAATCTCGCCCCCCAAGGCACCTCACCCTCATCTCTGATGGAGTGGAACCGGGTCTCAGACAGAAGGAAGAGAGTGAGGGCGCTGAGGGGAACAGAGTGGACACTGGTGGGGAGGGAGCCAGGCAGAGGGGACAACCAAGGCAGACACCTGAGGCAGGAACATGCTGGGTTGTTTGAGGAGCAGGAAGGGCTCAGATTGGCTAGAGTCGGGGAGCAGGGAGAGATGGAGAGACTTGGCAAGGGTGGAGGAATGAACGGTGGGAAGTGGTGGGACCACGCAGGCTTTGTGGCAGGGAGGGGAAGGTGCGTTTCCTGTGAGCCTGATGGAAGCCATTGGTTAACTTGGAGTTGGTGAATTTACACAACTGTTTTAGTTTCAAAAGCTCACTGGCTGCTCTGTGCAGGGGTTGCAAGCATAACAGAAAGCAGGGGTCTGGGATGGGAGCGGGGGGCGTCCAAGGCATCCAGATGAGACCCTGTGAGGCCAGCAACAGACATGGGGAAAATGGTCGTCAGGTAGATGTTGAACATATAGAGAGAAGGCCCATTCGTTCATTTGGCGAACAATTATTGAGCACCAACTGTATGCCAGGCGGTGCTCCATGCTGGGAATACAGTGGAACACAAAGCCAGGCAAGGTCCCAGCCTTCACGGAGCTCAGAAACATCAAACAAGGAATGGCCCATGTGATCAGGTGTGATGGGGAGCGTGGAGTGGGTGGGCTGCTGTTGACCTGTGTCTGTTTCCGGAAACGGGACCCATTGGTCAGAGGAAGACCTGCTATCCCACTGGGAGACATGCCCAGACACTCTGCTTCCTGTGAGGATGCGTCATGGAGACGATGACCTCGCTGTCCTGCAGCATGGCAGCCTCCTCCGGAAGACGCATGTGGCCTCCCCAGGTGACCCCTCTGCAGGAGAAACACTGGTTCTGGGCGGTTGCGTCACCCCAGGACTCTGAGTTGGTCTTGTCTCCCTGTCTGGTCTTTAGAGGGAATCCCGGGGCCGTAGGGAAGGCTGAGAGGGGCCCATTAGCGCTCACCAGCCACTTTCCTCAGCTCCCAGGCGGGCTGCCTCCCCCGTGACTGATGAGGAGTCGTGGCAGGGGGTTGATTCGGAAGAAACGAGGCTGGGAGACCCCTCAGATCCGGCACAGGAGACACCCCATTAATCTTTAACAAACATGAAGTTCCATGAGGCCGGGCCTCAACTAATGAGGCCTGGTTCCCCAGGACTCCCCGGGGAAGAGGAATTAACCACAGAAGTCCCGTGAGCAGGGAGTTGACTTCCCAAGGAAGGAGGGCAGGCTGGCTCCCGGGCTCATGCTGGGGCCACCTGAACGGGTTCCCTACAGGCCAGACCATAAATGCCACCGCGCCCTCCATGGGTCTCCTTGTGGACACTCGGCTTTTAAAGTGAGGTGCGATTGACACACAATTCATTGCATTTATGTCAAGTATACAACTTGGTAAGTTTTTTATTTTAAAATATTTTTTTTTATTGATTTCAGAGAGGAAGGGAGAGGGAGAGAGAGAGAGAGAGAGAAACATCAATGATGAGAGAGAGTCATTGATCAACTGCCTCCTGCACGTCCCACACTGGGGATCGAGCCCAAAACCCGGGCATGTGCCCTTGACCAGAATCAAACTTGGGACCTGTCAGTCCACAGGCCGACGCTCTATCCATTGAGCCACACCAGCTGGAGCCAACTTGGTAAGTTACATCATATACCTCAAAACCATCACACAGTTCATATACTCAACCTCGGCATCATCTGCCACGGGTCCCCTTTGCCGCTCTTCCTCTCATCTAAAACTTCAAGGGCATAAGTACCCTAAAGCTAGTGTACAAAAGTTAATCAGCTTTATATTCTAGAATTTTGTAATTCTGAGATTTTACTTATTACATTTCCTAGGAGTTTCTGATTCTTAGATTCTCTAAAGGGCTGCATGCCTTTAGGGGTTCCATTAGACGAGATTGCTCTAATTCTACAATTCTATGGTTCTAAGTTCCTACGAAGCTAGAATTTTAGACCCTCTCGGTCTAATCTTTAAAATTCCATCATTCTGAGGTGCTTTGGCCGAGACCCCTAAAATTCTAGGACGACGCAGCGCTCCGTTTCTCTTGAGCTCATAGTCAGGAACCCTCTCCCTCGGAGATTCTAAGATGTGAACTTGTGCCAATGAGCCGCCTTCCCAGCACTTGTTCCCGGGATCAACAGCTCTGTCCTGGCTTCTGCAACCCAGGCGAGGCGGCACCTGGCCCTGGACTGGAACTTGAAGGCCATCTAATCTCGGTGGCCAGCTTCTCCATCCTCCTTGTGCCGGGACGTCGGCTGCTCCTTAAAGCACTGAGGCCGGGAGGCACCAACGAATGAAGCCAAGTGGCCGCCATCCAGTAGACGACGGGTCCCTGAGGGAGCAGGACACAGGACCGTACGTGGGTGCTGAAGGCTGCTCTTGGGCCTCGCGTGGACGCAGAGCTGTTTCTCCCCAGCCTTTCCCACCTTTCTCTCCTATTTTGGAATTTTGCCCGGAGCCTGTCCTTGCTGAAGGCTGCTCGTCTCACTGCCTAGAACCAGGTCCCACGGCCGCCTAGAGCTGCAAAAGGTTAGGAGAAGCATTTCCACGAGCATCACTGCTGCTTGGACAAAAGCAGACGTCTGCTGACGAGGAAGAGAGGAAGGACGGCGCCCATGGGTGACCAGCACCTCCTGCCACACCGATGACCTTGATGGAAAATCCAGGTGTGCGCAGGCTGCAAGCTCAGCTGGATCCCGGGGCTCAGAGGAGACTGGCAGGTAGTGGGGTGACTCTGTGTGGCCCCACACCTGGAGGCAGGAAGGCTTCCAGCAACGACAGGCCGACATTCCCTCAGGTTAGCATTTCAAGAAAGGAGAAGGCGTCTTCCCTGCTCCCGCGGCTGGCGATGGGACTTGTGGTGGAAAATGTACTTGGATGAGTGGATTCGCAGTGTCCCTCCCCGGGAGCTGCAGGTGAAGGCACACGGACAGAGACCACGGTGGAGGCGGGGGGCAGGTATACGAGGGAGGGAAAGGATATTGGGCAGGTAAAGCCGCCTGTTTCCATTGTAGGCTGGGCACGCGCCTTCTCCATGACTCCCACTCAGACAAATTATGACTCTTTGTCCAGACAAATTATTGAGTTCAGAGTCATAAGTCACAAGATTTAGTATCCATCCGTCCATCCGTCCATCTGTCCATCCAGTCGATGTTCCTTGCTCTCCCTGTGTGGCCTCCAGCTCACCACACCCCTTTTGAAGGGTCTCAGTGTCCCTGCTGGGAGAGGCAGGCTCCCTTAAAATCTCATCACCATGAAGAGTGCAGCTCTGGCCCTGGCTGCTGTGGCTCAGAGGATAGAGCATCGGCTTACAGACGGAAAGGTCCTGGGTTTGATTCTGGTCAATGGCATAAGCCCGGGGATGCGGGCTTGATCCCCAGGAGGGGTCCTTCAGGAGGCAGCCAATCCATGATTCTGTCTCTTCATGGATGCTTTTATCTCTCTCTCTGAAAATCAATAAAAAATGTATTAAAAAAAAGAGTACCGCTCTGGGGTCAGACAACTTTGTTTCAATCCAGGCTCTACCACTTACCAGCTCTGTGACACTGAGTAAGTCACTTCCTCATGTGGGACCTCAGTTTCCCCGATCTCCCCAATCCTAGCCTCTGCGAGGGGCTTGAATGAGATCATGTATGTCAGACATGCAGCCAGGTGCCTGACCCACCATCACCACCATCACCATCATCATCGTCACCATTACCATCACCATCACCATCACTGATCCTGCCTGTCCCAGGAAGATTACCAGCCACAGAGCATCACAAAGATTATACACAAACCCCAAACATAAAGCTCGGTTCCCCTGTCCATCCTTCGCCCCGTCCCCAATAACCAAGCCCCTGTCCCGCTTTCCCTGGGGCTGAGGGCCCCCCTAACAGGAGCTTGGGGGATAGCACGTGGACCCCCTTCCTTTGATTCTGCTCCCTCAGTGTTCCAGGCCCATCCCTGTTGGAGAAAATGTCTCTCACACAAGATCCCTCAGCAGCAATTACCTAAATGGGAGGCTGGGAGGGGAGAACCATTTAGAATCCACTTCATTGCGGGATTAGCTAATTAATTAACGGTTTCACTGACAACTCGGTGGAGAAGTGTGTGTTAAACAGCAGCGCAGTGGGGCGTGATTTATAGACTGTCTCACAGCCCCCATCCCGGCCTCTCCAGCCAGGCGCCCTCCCTCCTGCCCACTCCATGGCCCCCAGAGCAGGAAAACCTGCGGGGGACCCTCCCTGGAGCTGCCTCCGGAGTCCTGGGGCCTGGGCTGCTGGATGAGGAGGGCCACGCAGAGATGACAGAAGGGTAGCCGGGGAGGGAGGAGGGCGGTGGGCTGGGGTGACAGGGAGACAATGAAGAGATAACGAGGCAGCTGAGGCTCCAGGGGTGGCTGCATCTGCCCCTTGCCCCCAGCCCAGAGCCCCTCCATCTGTGCCCGCCCAGGCACGCAGGCCGTAGGCACCTGCTGGCCACGGCTGCTCTCAGCACCCCGCCCATCCTACGCGCAGAGTAGACAGCACTGCTCAGGGTGCCCAGAGATGTGGTGGGGCCGGGCATACGCACCTTAGGAACCCCAATTCCGAGTGCCATGCCAGCCTGAGAGCAGCCTTCTAGGCTTGCTCTCGGGGTCCCAGGGGTTTGGCCCACACCACGAGCTCCGCGAAGCCGAGCCCCGCAGTCCAGCTCTGGATTCTTATTGCTACCATGGAGGCTATCAGCCCCGCTTCTGGGGTGCAGAGAAGAATGTGGGGGCCCCTGAGGTTGCAAGGTACATGTAGGAGGCAGGCCTCTAGGACTCATCTTCATCGAAAAGGAACAGCATGTGGTCAGTTGGTTACTGAACTTCCCAGAGCAAACAGGATGTTGGGGGGGGGGGGCGCGGCGCGGTGGGAAGCGAGTATGAGAACCGTGCATGTGACTGTGTGTAGCAGTGCATTTTAGGAAGATTCCCCTAGACAAAGGGCGGTGGAGACAACTAGAAAAGGCCTCAGCCCATTTTTTTTAAAAAAAATAACCCAATAGGAGACAATAAGACCATAGGGCTCAGCCGGTTAGGAACTAAAGGAGGGACTCTCACGCAATATGGTTCCGTTGCCTGCGCTCGCTACTCCAGGGGTGCCTGCCCGCCCACAGGCGCCCGCTCTCCGGAGCGTATTCAAGGTCTCCTTTTCACCATCCTCTGTCTCAGTTCCTTATTTGAA
Organism: Murina feae; assembly: GCA_004026665.1. Taxonomy (NCBI): domain Eukaryota; kingdom Metazoa; phylum Chordata; class Mammalia; order Chiroptera; family Vespertilionidae; genus Murina; species Murina feae. The sequence goes on from PVJC01003150.1 coordinate 52,329, forward strand.
TTGGGAGAGGTGAGCATTCTCACACTAATGTTTTGCATATAGACAGGTGGGCATTTTTCTGGGGAAGAGGGTCTGGAGCCACCGCAGAGGGGGGTGTGACCCCAGGAGAGGTCAAGCATATGCATATATATGTATATATATATATATATATATATATATATATATATATATATCCTTCAGAGAGGAAGGGAGGGAAACATCAATGATGAGAGAGAATCGTTGTTGGCTGCCTCCAGCACACCCCCTACTGGGATTTTATGTGCTCTTGACCTGAATCAAACCCGGGACCCTTCAGTACGCAGGCCGACGCTCCATCCACTGAGCCACACCGGCCAGGGCAGGTTAAGCATCTTTAAGTGAGCTTCTCTGAGCTTCTGTTTCCTTGCCCTGTCGTCTCAGTCCATCTTCACAGAAGACGGCAAATGCTCTTCAGTGCAGCCCACGGGGTCCCTAAAGTGCTGCGTCCATCTTCCCCTCCCCCTCCCCCTCTCCCTTCCCCAGCACCTCCTGCTGCATCAGGGACCCCACTTGCTGGGCAGGGACTGAGAGAGGAGGGGTGGGAGCCTGGGTGGGCTTGTGTCCCCACAGGCAGTTCTCTCTCCCAGAATAAGTAACATATCACAGGGAGGGGCCTGTCACAGCCCAGCAAAGAGGCTTCTGGAGAGAGGCCGGGCCTGCTGGGTCCTGCCGGTCCTGCCATCTTACCTACCGGCGCCTTGGAGAGGCATCAAGGAGAAACCTAAAGAAAACTGTATTTCAGGGCCGGTTAACCCACAGTCCCACCCGGTGGCGGTCCAACACGTGTGCTGGTGGCTCCACAGTTTCCTCCTCGGCATCCGGCATCCGTTACCCGCCGAGAGTGGCCGGGCTCAGCGGCTCTCCTGTCCTTCGAATCCCTCCCAGCAGGTTCCTTCACGAGCACAAAAGCTCGTCTCCAGCCGTAAACCGGTTCTGAATCTGCAGCAGAAACCGTTGCAGGCAACCCGTGGCCCTCGGCTGGTATCCAGGCTGCCGAATAACACGCAAGAGTGAGCAGCCCCAGCCACCGGTCCCTGGAAAGCATTCCGAAAAGGAAGAATTCCGAAAAGGAAGAATTCCGAAAAGGAAGAATTCCGAAAAGAAAGAAATCCGAAAAGGAAGAATTCCAAAAAGGAAGAATTCCGAAAAGGAAGAATTCCGAAAAGCAAAGAACCAGGGGTGGGGGGAAGGGGGAGGGAAGGCAACGCGCTTTGGAAGATTTTGAAGTGGGTCGCCCTCTGGGTAAAGGGAAATTTGGAAACGTGTGCGCAGCGAGAGAAAAGCAGAGCAAGGCCATCCTGGAGGAAGCAGGTGCCGAGTGCCAGCTGGGAAGAGCAGTGGAAGCACAGGCCCCCTCAGGCTCCTGGACCTCCCGTCCGCCCTGCGGTTATTCACGGGAGTGTTGTTCCCCAGAGTGCACTGAGTTCTGGAACTCACGCCTCCTGGGGATGACACTGCCCAGACGAGCAGAGCAGCCTGTTTACGTCACAGACGTGGCAAGTGCCCTGCCACACGGCCACTCAGGGTTACTCACAGAGACGGCACACGCGAGTCTGCTCCTCGGGTCACCCGGAGGCCCCTTTGGACGCAGGGTCCCTGTGGAAGGTGACCTCGGCGTTGGTTATGGGCAGAGTGGTCCCTCTGTCCCGACCCCATCAGCTCAGGAGCCGTGCTATTGTCCTGTTTTTCTCATTGTATGTTTCATGATGAACAGCCTTCGGTTCCCAGCAAACCGCCTCACCCGGTTTCCAGTGGCCCGCGTACACCTGGCCCCGCCTGCCCCGGGCCCACCTGCTCCTCTGCCTTAGAGGAGACATAGATACCCCGCTCCCCCTGCTCTGCCCCGCTGGCATCGACACGCGGGTCTCATTTCTTAAGCTCCCCCAGCGTCTCCTGGCCTGGCTCCTTCCGCCTCGGACCTAACAGCAGTACCTCCCCGTGCCTGACTGTGTGTGTCTCACTGGGTGGCCACACCTGGTAAAGTTGTCAGAATGAGTATGTGATCCTTTTAAACGTTAAAATAAAGAGCTGTGTATAGAAAAATATATAAATATATATAAAAAGGGAACCATTGTTCCCATTTTATAGATGAGCAAATAGAGGCATTAGGAGAGTAAGTAACAAAGCTAGTAAGTAATAGAGTTTAGTGATTTTATATATAAGTGTGTGTGTGTGTGTGTGTGTGTGTGTATAAAATCACTAACCTTTACATGTAGTATTTACCCTAAAATATGTATCATTCCATTAGACTAGATCCCAGCACACAAGAACTCAGCAATGCTGGTTACTCTTTTTTTTTTTTTTAATATATTTTATTGATTTTTTTACAGAGAAGAAGGGAGAAGGATAGAGAGTTAGAAACGTCGATGAGAGAGAAACATCGATCAGCTGCCTCCTGTACACCCCCCACTAAGGATGTGCCCGCAACCAAGGTATCGAACCTGAGACCCTTGAGTCCGCAGGCTGATGCTCTATCCACTGAGCCAAACCGGCCAGGGCAATGCTGGTTACTCTTATGCTGTATGTACAGCGCAAGCAGAACCCACTGAGACCCTGGCGCGCACTACCTCATGGACCTCTCCCAATGCTTCTCTGAGCCAACAGGAATTGGAGGCACAGAGAGGGTAGGGTGACTCCCCCAAAGTCGCCCAGCAGCCTGCGGGAACTTGAGGTCTGCCCTCTGCCTCACCTGAGACCCCTTCCAATCCTGAGATTCAGCTCCCAGAACGGGCCAGGCTGTGAAAACCACCTTGTGAGTGTTCAGGTGGGGAGAAGAGGCTCAGAGAGGGGCAGGGACTCGCCCCAGGTCACACAGCATGCCAAGGGGCAGGGCAAGAGACCCTTGACCTCCTGCTGGCCTCAGCTCCCCCCCAGCTTGGAGTTCAAGGATGTGGAGAGGACGCTCTCGGAGGTTAAACCCAAACCAAATACAAAAAGGCTGCCCCTCAGCCCGCTCGCACCTCGCCCCACAGCCCCCTCACCCCACCCCACCCCACCCCACCCCACCCCACCCCACCCCACCCCACCCCACCCGCGCCTCTGGGCGCAGGGAACAGATTTCCCGGTTCACACAGCGCACAATGGCTTCGCTCCAAGGCGCACCGCGGGCATTGTCCTACCTCCGAGCTCGAATTAACCCCGTCACCCCCGCCTTTGTCCCGCGCACTTCGGGGCGGCCACAAAGGCGCCAGAACCCCTGCCGTGTGAGGAAGGGTGGGGGTGGGGGGAGGGAGCCACGGGGACAGGTGGGGGGAGCAATGCAGAGAGGATGTGCCGCCGGCTGCAGGGGCTGGGCGCAGGTGGGTGGGGGTCCCGGACATGGGCATGGGCGGTGGCAGAGGCAGGAGGGAAAGGGGGCTTGGAGCAGGGAGTGGGGCCCCCGCCCTGGTTGGGGGTTTCTGGTTAGATTGTCTCTGCTCTTCTCCCTGTGCTCATCTGTTTGTCTCTCTCTGTGTGTGTGTCCCTCTGTCTGTCTGTCTAGTGTCTGGGCTTCCCGCTGCCTCTGGTTCTGGCTTTTTTCTCCCTGGGCGTTTGACTCTGTCTGAGTTTCTATCTCTGGCGTCTCTTATCTCTGGGTCTCCTTCAATCTCTCCTATTTTCTCTATCTCTCTGATTATCTCTCTGTCTCTCTCAGTCTCTGCCAGCTTATCTCTCAGTCTCTGACTATCCGTCTTCCTCTCTCCCTTTGCCTCTTTAATTCTCTGCCTCTGTGTCTGGATGTCTGTCTGTCTGTCCAGCTAGGAAAAAGGACAAAGCCCTCGGTGGGAATGCAACCCCTGCACTTGGACTGCCCTCCCCGCCACTTCCTCCCACAGAGTGTTCTGCTGACACCAGGGGGAAGAAGGGCTCAGCCCATTGCACAGATGGGGAAGCTGAGGCTCAGAGAGGTCCTATGGGGATGAGCGCCCCGCCCTGCCTTACTGACCCGAGTCAATAGCCATAAACATAACCAGTTGTCCGAGCGTGACCTCTAGCATCCCGGACACTTCCGTCCGCAGCTGGGCCAAGGCTTTGGGTCTTCCAGGCAGGCAGGCCCCCAGCTCCCCAGGCCGCCAGCTCTGCAGGCCCCATCTCACCTTCCCGCCTTGGTTGTTAATGCTCCAGGCAGACCCTGCCCTCCTTTGGGAAGGGTCCTTCTCTGGAGCCTCCTGCTGCCTGGCGCTGGGGGGTGGGGGGTGGGGTAGCAGCCAGGCCTGCTGCGGACTAGATAAGGAGCAAAGCCAGGCAGCTCATCCTCCATCCTCTTTTTTGTAATCTCCTCCTCCACCACCACCCTCCCCAGCACTGACTCCCCCCCCCCCCTTTTATATCATCTTTATGGCTTTGGAATTATCTGGGCTGACACTGCATTCATTTAGCCAAGGGCAGGTGGGGTCACAGGAGACAACTTCCTCGTGTGTGTGTGTGTGTGTGTGTGTGTGTGTGTGTGTTCGCCCCACCCTCACTCCCTAGTGGGGATGCTGGGCAAGAGGGAGTAAGAGACTCACTGGAAGAGAGATGGGGACACAGGGACACCAGGCCCAAGGCAGAAAGAGATTCTGAGTGCCAGAAACCCCAGGGGCAGGGCCAGCGCGCAGGCAGCCGTGGCTGAAGCTGCCCCACAGAGAAATGAGTTTCTTCTCGAAGTAATTCTTCTTTCCTCCCTCCCTTCCTTCCTCCCTCCTTCCTTCCTCAGAATAGCCCTTGAATTTCAGAACATGAGCCCTGGCTTTTGCAGGCTGTGTGACATTGGGCCAGTTGCTTCACCTCTCTGAGCCAGTTTCCCCATCTGGCAACCAGAAACAAAAAAACAAGCCCGTTTCCATCTGTGTTATGCTGATTGAAGAGAAATCAGGGAGAGTGCTTCGCGTAGTAGGGCATTGCTGCCCCGGTCACTTCACTTGTCTGTGATTCCCATGTGCCCGTGGGACCCAGGACGACTCACACCGCCTCTGTCCCCCACGGTGCTCACTGATGTGAAAGAGTGGCCCCAGAAGCAAGCTGGGTTTTACCAATAGTTTGGTATTTCTGGATGGGAACACGGACGTGCTCACGGTGCTTAAAGGAACAGTGCTATTGAACTTATGAAGCAGATAAATTAGGGGTGATTACTCTCATCACAAAAGGATACACTACAGGGGTTCTTTAAGTGGCGAGCCCTCTGATAGGGAAGCTGCGAGCCTTAACTGGAGCTCTCTCTGCCGACTTCCCCCGTGGAGCAGCTAATGGTGGTGAAATGAAATAAGGCCTGGCCTGAGACTGCAGTTCTGACTTGTACCCCCGGCGGACTGGCTGGGCGCCTGGGGCAAGCGGCTGTCCCTCTCTGAGTCGTTTCCCCACCTGGATGATTGGATGGGACCCCCTGTGGCAGTGGCCCACCTCCACCCCAAGCCAGAACTCCTTCTTTGCTCCCCTGGACAGCAGCCTCCCCGTTGGATTCTCTGCTTCCTTTTTTATGCTCCTTGACCCCAACCCCCATCACAGTTCCAGGGTCTTCCAAAAACCAGAATTCATTTCTCCTGCATAAAACTCATTGAAGGCTTCCCATGGCCCTCAGTTCTGCATGACCTGGCCCAGCTCATCGCCTCTCAGTCCATGCCTTGCTCATTATTCAGCTCTAGCCATTCCAGCTCATTTCTACCCCAGGGCCTTTGCAGTTGCTGGTCCTTATCAGAGGAACACTTTACCCCAGACCACCCTGGCTCTTTCTTGTCATTAGTTCCTGGTTGAAATGTCACCATGTCATGACAACTTAGTCTAATAGACCTCTCATACGCACGGTGCCCTGTTTGTTTTAACTTTATTATCTTAATTGTACTTAGTTCTATCTGATAATTGCGTTTTTGCTTGTTTAGTATCTGTCTCTCCCACCAGATTGTGAGCCAAGAACAGGGGTGGGATCTGTCTTGTTTAGCGGGCCCCTCAGCACCTTACCCCTGGACTGTGGGTAGCAGAGGCTCAGTGAGTATTTGTGAAATTAATAATTGGATTTTGGGTTTCAACACTTCTCCTAGGTGCGTCTGAAGTTATAAGTGAGTGAGCGTTTTCCTCATGTTGGGAAAATAAAAGATGGCATGAATCTGGCTACACAGGACAGTCTCATCGACCACCTGCCAGCAGGCTGGCTCACTGTCATGAACATAAGGCCGAGCACTAGGCTTCCAACCAGCCCTGAGGTGGCAGGTCACCCTCAGCCCAGTCCCATTGCTGCGGCTGCAGGAAGCCTTCCCGGGGCCCCGTTGGCGACCTTGACAGGAAACGGTTGCTCTTTGCAGGGCCTGGGCCGGCTTGCCGAGAGCCCGTGATGGAAAACCCTCACCGCAGCTGCCCCAACAGCCCCCCAGGCCGCTTGGCCATACCGTTCTCTCTGAATGACTTCAGTCAACGAAGGAGGTAGAGACGCAGAATGAGAATCCGGAAGGCTCTCCGAGGGGCTTGTGGGAAGCGCGGGAGGGCAGCGGAGGAAGGAGAGTTGTTCTGACGGGAAAGATCTGGAAAAATGAGGCTGGGACGGGACGGGGAAGCAGCGATGGGGCGTGTTGGGGCAGCCATTGCCTTGTCTGGAGGTGAGCCTGGGTCTTGGCCTTCTGACTCCTCTCGTCTTGAATTGATCCTGAGGTTCTCAGAAGACGTCACCTGATCGCCCTGAAGTGACCACACGGAAGCAGGGACCAGAGGAGATCGGTATGTGTTGAGGGCCTACTATGTGCTGGCCCTCACCTGCGTCATTGTGTCCAATATTCACAAAAGCCAAGACCAGCCAAGCAACGCGACCCTCATTTCAAAGACTGAGAAACCGAGTCTCTGAGGGGTTGAGTGACTTTTCTGAGGACACACAGCTCCTGGTGCTGAGGCTGGGATTTGAACCAAGTCTGTCTGACCGTGGAGCCAGTGTGTGCTTTCTTCGTCACATGGAGATGGGTCCTGAGCTCAGGGATGAAGAGAATGGAGATGCTGGATGAGGAGGGGGAGAGGAAGCCCGTGGTGCTGGTGCGATGGTGGTGGAAGACTTAGGAGTGAAGGCACAGGGAGGACGGTTGGATGGAGTAGGGGTCTGGCCCGTGAGACGACACCCTTCGTCCGTGTTCCCGGCCCCGCTCCATCCAGTCCTCTCTGGCTTGAGCCAGCCAGAGCCTCAGGAGGCGGGGGAGGCAGCGAGGGGCCCAGACATCCTGTAATTGCCCTGGCTCTCCTGTGAAATTTGTTTCGGGACACATTAGTTCCAGTGAATTTAGCCAAGCAGTGGGGGGCCCTGAGAAATGATTTGCAATTAGCCGCAGCCCCACAGCTCCCCGTGGGGACGTGAGGCTTGGGCACTGAGTGGGGAATGGCCAGGGGGTGGGGCTGCGGCCCATGCCCGGGGCCTGAACGTGAGCGTCTCAGACCTGACCTAGGGGCAGTCGGCTCCAGAGGTCAAGGCCAAGACGTCGCCAGGCCAGAGGGGCGTGGGAGGGTCAGATTCAGTCTTCCACTTCGCAGAGGGGGTGTCGGTGCCACTACCGCTGTGGGGAGGGCACCGCCCGAGGTACCTCTGTCTTTGCTATGTCCTCTACACTGTGCCGGGCACTTGCCTGTGATCGTAAATTCTCTTCACTTTGTAGGTAAGGAAATGGGCACTTGGAGAGGAAAGGGGTTCTCACAAGCCCCCCTTCCCCTTGCAGGATGTGCGCGAGGAGGACTCGAACCCTGGCCGGTTGGCTCTCCTCTGTGGCCTCTGATGGGAGGCAGACCAGGGTGGGCTTACAGCTCCAGAGCCAGGCATGCCCGGTGCACCTCCCGCTCTGGCTGTGATCTCCACAGGCACGTCCGCTCTCTGGGGCTCAGTTTCCCCAGCTGGTAAGTGAGAAGGCCGTCACGGTGCTTCTAGAATTAAGTGAGGCGATGACACATTGTGGCCCCGGCTGGTGGGGCTCGTTGGTTGGGCATCGTCCTGAGCACCGAAAGGGTGCTGGTTCGATTCCCGGTCAGGGCACGTGCCGGGTTTTGTGCTCCATTCCCGGTGGGGGGCGTGGTCTGCTCTCACACCAATGTTTCTCTCTCTCCCTTCCTCTCTCTCTAAAAATGCCAATGAACTATTTAAAACAAACAAACAAACCCATTATGCCTGCAGAAGGGCTGGCTCACTGAATGATAGATGTTGTTGTTACTACATGTGATCACGTTTAACTGGAGAGGGGAGAAGTAGGGAAGGGGTCCCGTGGGGCTCAGCCCCCGGACGTGTCAGCCCCCTCTGCCCCAGCCCAGGCCTGAGTGGGTGTGGAGAGAACCAAGACTGTCCTGGGTGAGCCAGGCCGGAGGCCCTGTGAACCCCCATGGCACGCGAGGTCTCTGCGGGCTGGGTGGTCAGAGGGGCTTCCGGGGAGAGGGGCCTTAGTGCAGAATTGTGCTGTTGGGATGGGGGGGGGGGCTGCACAAGCCTCGGCGGCTTTCACCCCCCTCCCCCCTCAGGCCAGGGAGGCGGGTCTCACCTTTCTCAGTTCTACAGGTGACGAAACTGAGGACCAGGTGCCCACAGTCCTGCAGCGGCCTGACTGGCCTGAGACTGTCCTGAAATTCCCACATCCCAGGGGACCCCCTCAGTCCTGGCAACCGGGGTGGCTGGTTGCGCCCTCTTTTAGCCACTGGGAGGGGGCTGAACCCAAGGCTGCCTGCCCCCACACTCCTCCCTCCTCCCTGCATCGCTTGCATTTTCCCTCCTACTCCGCCTCCCTCTTTTGAATTCATCCCCTGAGGCCCCCTGGTCCCCAGAGGAGCGGCGGGTCCCACGCCTCCCGCGGATCCCCAGTGCCCAGGGCCGGGCGTGCGCTCCCTCCGGCTCCTTATCTTCCCCGGTCTTCTTGCGGGAGAAGAGATAAAGGCAATGCTGCGGCCGCCTGTGCGCGCGGCCGGCCGGTGCTCCTCCTGCGTGCGTGTCCCTGGCCCGGGCAGATAAAGGGTTAGGCCTAAGCACATGTCATTTTCTTTGTGTGAAATCAATATTCAGCAAAAGTTTATCTGCCCGACATAGCAGGAAGTGCTCATTTCACCGCGTCAATTATTTTGACGAATGTTCATAATGCCCAGGGTGTGAGCAGAAGATAAAAGAATTACGAGCGCAGCGCACACAGGGCCTCTCACACACACATCCACGCTCGCCGGGTTCACACGGGGGCACGCGCGGCCCTGATGAGGACAAGGCACAGGGTGGTGGGTGGCGGGGGGGCGACTGGAGGGGCTGTGCAGGGTGTTCTCAGTCTTGTCTTTGATTTTTAGGATAAAGCAGGGGTTCAAAACCCAGGGCGATTTGACCCCTAGGGGACACTCGGCGAGGTCGGGGTGGGGGTGGGGGGACAGTTTTGGCTCTGGAGGAGGGATGCTTCTGGTAACCCGTGGGTAGGGGCCAGGAGTGCCCAGGACAGCGTCCCCCCCCCCAAAAAAAGTATCCGGCCCACGCTCAAGAGCGCCGGGGTGAGAAATACTGGAGTCAGGGGTTATTGGTTTTGAATATTTTTAAGTATTTTTCTCTAATTTCCAACGGCACAGGCAAGGGAGGATGTGTGCATTTGCACCTGTATTTTTTAAAAATATATTTTATTGAAGGGAGAGGGATAGAGAGTTAGAAACATCGATGATGAGAGAGAAACATCAATCAGCTGCCTCCCGCACACCCCCCACTGGGATGTGCCCGCAACCAAGGTACATGCCCTTGACTGGAATCGAACCTGGGACCTTCCAGTCCCCAGGCCAATGCTCTATCCACTGAGCCAAACCGGTCAGGGCTGCACCTGTATTTTTGAAGGACAGGATCAAGAACCAAGAAATCAGAGGTTAAATACTATATATATATATATATATATATATATATATATATATATATATATTTACTTAGGTAATTCTAGCTCCTGGGGATTCTCTATGAAATTTAAAAAAATAAAATACATAGAGTCATCTGAGTTTTGGGCTCAAAGCTCTGCGTCTTGACTTATTGGGGGCATTAATAATAAAAAAGTTTCAAAAAATAGCTTATTGACTTTTTAGAGAGAGAGGGAGAAGGAGAGAGAAACATTGATGTGAGAGTGCAACGTGATCAGCGGCCTCCTGCCCGCCTCCTACTGGGACGGAGCCCGCAACCCTGGCATGTGCCCTGGGCTGGGAACCCAACCGGCACCCTCCTGGAGCATGGGACGCCCAACCAACTGAGCCACACCATCCAGGGCCATGACTCAGTTTTTGTGTTTGTTTTATAGTATCAGCTTCTCCTCCATAAAACATAATTCCCACATGGACGGCGATCTTTGTTTTGTTCAATTTGCTGTATGTCCAGCCCCTAAGACAGTGTCTGCCACATGTAAGCCTTTCATACATGTTGGTTGACTGAATCCACATGCCTCAGTTTTCTTGCCTGTAAAATGGGAACCCTAACAATCATGCTAACGACCGAGGGTAGTTTCAGCCCTCAGTAAAGGTTGGTGATTATTGTTGTCATTATTATATTACTGCCTCCACCTACCACTCTGCTTAGCTTCCATGAATATTGTTTCAGTTACTACTGCTGCTAAGTACCCCAACATGTAGTGACCCCAAACCACCTTGGATTCTGTGGGGTGGGAATTCAGAAAGGGCCCACGGGGATGGCTTTTCTCTGCGCCCCTTGCATGGGGACACTTGACGGCTGGAGGCAACACAGCAGCTGAGGGCCAGAATCATCTGGGAGCTTCTTTCCCCATCCCGGGGCTGGGGTGCCTCGAAGGTCTGTCGATGTGAGACTTGGGCTCCCTCACAGCATGGAGGCCCTGGGGGAGTCAGACGTCTTGCGTGCTGGCCTTTCAGGACCAGCCTGGGAAGCCATGCATCATCGCTCCACCATCCTGGGTTGGTCACAAGAGTCACAGGCTCACCCAGATTGAAGAGCAGGGACATGCAGACGCATCAGGGAACCTTGGGACCACGTGCTGAAACGCCCACACTAGCTCACACACGTACACACACTGTTCAGCCAGTTTTATTTTATTTTTTAATTTTTTTCAACCTGGGCATGTGCCCTGACCAGGAATTGAACTGTGACCTCCTGGTTCATAGGTCGATGCTCAACCACTGACTGGGTAAGAAAGCCTGTTTCTTTTTTCTTTTAAATATATTTTATATTTTATTATATTATATTATATATTTAAAAATATATATTTTACAGAAAAGAAGGGAGAGGGATAGAGAGTTAGAAACATCGATGAGAGAGAAACATCGATCAGCTGCCTCCTGCACACCTCCTACTGGGGATGTGCCTGCAACCAATCGAACCTAGGTCCTTTCAGTCCGCACCTGGGACCTTTCAGTCCGAACCTGGGACTTTTCTGTCCGCAGATGCTCTATCCACAGAGCCAAACTGGTTAGGGCTGTTCAGCCAGTTTTATAGTCACAGGGTTGGGGCACACAAAGGCAAATGCCTTTGCTAGTTGTCCAGCCAGGACCATGTACCCCAATGAGGAGCTGCAGGCAATGTTAGGGTTCTTCTAACTCCATTTAAATCAACCACCAACACTTGCGGAGATCCCCCCACATCTCCCAGATGCCAGCCGCACTTACGTATTTTTCAAGTAACTATCCCCGAGGACACTCCTCCTCAGAGGAAATGCCGAGTGTCGATCACATACTACATGGTGTTGTGAGCAGATGTCATGATGTTATACGATAAAATATTATGAGCAGATGATACGCTATTTATTATGAGCAGGTGATAGATGACGCCATATTACGATTATGGATGGTGATGTATCCCTGGCATCCGAGGGAGGCCGTGTCTTCGCACGCGCTGGCGCCGAGCCTCTGATTTAAGAACTCCCTTCCGCTCGCCCACCCCTGGCTCTGCCGACCAAAGTCTCCTTTGCTGAGTGGGACAAAGGATCAGAAAACCTCTTCAACCCTTGGGACGCAGCCCGGTGTGGATGGGGGCTTTCTGGGGATTTCAGGCCCAGGGCTTTGGGCCTCCAAAAGCTGGTCTTTAGAGCTGTTTGTAGCAGGAGCAACTCTGAGGATGCGTGGCCTCAGGCCAATGGCGGGTCTCAGGTACAGGAAGGGCACGAAGGCTACACTCGCGATCTGGAAATGGAACTATGAGCGAGAGTGGCGTGGAGAGGGGGCCTGAGAGGTAAGAACGGGGATGCTCCCGCGTCCATCTCAGGCAAGCACCGGTGGGGCGGCAGAACGCGAGGCGCACACTCGCAGGTGAAGGTCCTCGCCTGCCTACCTGCAGGGATGGCGGGACCCAGAGGGGTTCCCAGGCGTAGCAGGTCTGACCACCCAATCTTCCTCCATCCACGCGGGTCCGTTTCCTTCCTGCAGAATTCTCCATCAAGGCCTCGCATTTCCAGACGCAGAGCTGGGATCCACGGGGAAGGAGCCATCGCCGGGGCGGCTGGGACGCGGGCTGTGGAGGCCGCCGGCCCACGCTGCAATCCAGGTCCCGCCACTTCCTGGCTGTGGGGGACCTGAAGCGGGTCGCAGACCCCTGCGCCTCCATTTACACGTCTGTAAAGTGGCCGTGGCAGCAGCTCCCGCCTCACAGCATGGTCCTGAGGGTCTCAGAGACGCACAGTGCTCAGGGCAGCCCGGCAGGCACGCGGGATGCAACTCCCGAGTTCTACGTCACGACCAAGGACCCCGTGCCCACAGCAGCTAAAATGCTCCTCTCCTTAAAGACAGTCACCCCTCCGACGGGGCTGAAACACCCCCCAGAAATCTTGCCCCAACACCAGGACTGGGCCCAGGGCACTGCTCTCGCGGCATTATCACAAACGCCACACGGAGAAGGGTTTTAAATTAATCCTGTTATGTTTGTTTGAAAAGGAAAGCACACAGCGTGTTTGTTATGAAAACACTCAGGGATCAGAGGCCGGAGCGTAAGGCTGGCCTTGGGAGGGTCACACTGCGGCCATGGTGCCAAGGGCAGGGGTCGTGGCTTCCCTTCTGGAGTCTCCCTATAGCCTCCCTGTTAGTCTCCCACAAGGCCAGCTCCGCACCCCAGGCCCCCCGACTTGCGGTTCTAGGGAGCCAGACACCAGCACCCAGTGTCCCCCGAGACGGCCGAAGACCAGGGCGTCTCCCCATTCGCTTTCCCGTGATGGTTGCTCTATGTATTTATTTATTTTTCAAACAAGGGAAGTAACGAATGTCACGCAAGTTACACAATTAGCACAGAATTGTGGTGTCCGCCCCCCAACGGCACTTGAAGCTGACAAAATAAACTAAATAGAAATAAGAAAATAAACTCAAGAGTCCACTGAAGAACAGTTTCGTTTAGCAGATAATTTAGAGTCTTGTAATTATTTTCCGAGTTTTCTTCAAGCCCAAACCTCGAGCGCTGTTTCGAAGACCTCGCCGCAGTTCGCGAGGAGGAGGGTGTTTGCATAACTGGCAGCGTGGCTCTCTGCGAGAGCAAGGTGCTCCTCTGGTTTGGAAAGGGGATGAATTCTCTGTGGTGTCTTGCTTGCTGATGTGGGTGTTTGGAAGTGTCACCCTCATACATGCCTGGACTCCAGCCACACCGTGGAATGTTGGGCAGGCCTTTGGTGCAGGCAGGGAGCGGGAGATTTGGTCAAAGGCTGCGGTTCTGGCTGTAACTCTTGCCTGATGTGGTCGGAGACTTAGGTTCCCAACTGGGTCCATGTTTGGACAGAGTGCTGGGTGACAGTCCGGGTGTGGGTTGAAGTTCTGGGGGCACGGGAGGGTTACTGGCCTCAGTGGGTCTAGAGCTCATCATTCCTTCCGCATGGTGTGCAAGGTACAGGGTCAGTTTAGGAGCAAGCCTCAATTCTGCTTCTAATGTGCAGCCTTTGGGGAAGGGCTAACTGCCTTGTATCAGTCAGGATGGGCTAGGTCATGCCGCTGTAACAAATAGTCCCACAACCTCCTGGTTTCAAACCATGAAGGCTCATTTCTCACTCATCCCACTTGTCCAGGACAGGTCAGCAGGTGCACAGCTGCTCACTGAAGTCACACAGGGACCCAGCCAGAGGGAGCAGTCACCATTCTAGGACACTGCCATCTCAGCATATGTTCCTACCACCCACGCAGCAGGAAAAGAACAGTGGGCAGTAAGCACCAGCAATGAAATACTTTGGCCAGGAAGCAATGCTCATATTTAATAGGTCAAAACCGGTCACATGGTCACACTTAATTTCAAGGGAAAGAGAACTTGTAAGCCCCCTGAACTTGGGAGTTGAGGCCTGGATATTGATGTGTCACATGGATCCTGAAATGGTGGTGGTGGTGGTAGTGGTGGTGGCGGGGGGATCAGAGATTTTCAGGACCTGGGAAATTGGGTGCCCAAGAGTAGCTTCCCCTTGGATAAAAAGTTGAGAAGTTATTATTATCGGCAACATTCCCACCACTGTCTTCATTGTTTTTGTGCCTATTTACATTCTACAAAGGGGATCCACAAATATCCTGCTTAATCTATTAAATAAATACAACAAGAGCCTATATGTTCTTTTTTTTACCATTAACCATGTACCGGGCATTTAACATATGATGCCTCCTCTAATCCTATAATACTATGACTTTCCATTTCACAAGCTGAACAGCTGAGGCTCAGAGAGGTTAGGTGACTTGGCCGAGGTTGCACAGCTACCGAGTGGCTGAGTTAGAACTTGAACCAAGGTAGTGAGCAGCAGTGCTTCCCAGTCTAGCCATGCTTTTCTCTTAAGGAGGGAAAAAGGGTTAATAACGACCGATGGGACTGCGTAGGTGACAGTGAACATGGAAGTTAGCTGGAAAGATGGGTTTGGATGACCAAGGAGACCCAGTGGCCACTTGGACAAAATCTTAATTTCCAAGCTGGCTGCCTTTTTCCCTCCCCACAGAATACCTTTTCTTTCTTTCTTTTTTTTTTTCCAGTTAATCCTCACCCAAGGATATTTTTTCCATCGACTTTTAGAGAGAGTGGAAGGGAGGGGGCAGAGAGAAACACTGATGTGAGAGAGACATCAATTGGTTGCCTCCTGCATGTGCCGCAACCGGGGCCTGGGATTCGCCTGCAATCCAGGGACGTGCCCTTGACCAGGAATTGAACTTGAGACCCTTTGGTGTGTGGGCGGATGCTCTACCACTGAGCCACACTGGCCAGGGCCCACAGAGGTATCCCGATCTGTCCCTAAGGCTTCAGTCGATGGAGCAGGGCTGGGCTTGCTCTTCTGGAGGCTGTTGGCGGGAGAGGGACGAGGCCCCAAAGAGGTGTTGAGCGACCCTGACTTCGGATTCAGCAGCAAGAGGGGCTTCTCTCCGAATGCTGGACGTGGGAGAGGCTGCTGGGGAGCTGGACGAAGCCAGAGGTGGAGCCCCATCTGCCTCGTGGCAGCCTCGGCCCATCTGTCTTGCCGCGGTCTCCAGAGGCGGCTGAGTTGACCCCTCCCGTGGACACGTGGAGAAGGGAGTTTTGAAGTATCCTGTGCCAGGGAGCCCCCCGCCCCAACCCGACTCGGAAGGAAACGCTTGGGAGCAGCACTGCTCCCTGGAACTTCCTGCGATGGTGGACATGCCCCCCGCCCCCGTGCACCCCCCCCCCCGAATCTTCAGCCACCAGCCACGAGGGCCGTGGGGCACGTGGACTATGGCCCATGAGACCTCACAGGATTCCTCCTGTTATTCAGTCTGAATGAAGTTAAGCGCGCTCGGCCGCAGGTGGCTGTGGTCACCGTGTTGGACAGAGCTGCCTGGGGGACAGGATACACCCTCAGTGACACAGCCTTAAAGGAGCCGCATTCCCTGGTGAGAATGACGCCTCTTTTCTCTCTGTCTTCCCCCAACCTGGGGATCCCAGCAGGAGACCAGCTCCATGGGCGCTGATAGGTTGTTAACACTTTTCTAATGATGGCTCACCTCCCTCTCTCTTTCTCGCTCTTTTTATTTTATTAATCTTCACTGGAGGATATTTTTTCCATTGATTGTTTTAGAAAGAGTGGAAAGGAGGGAGTGAAGGAGAAAGAGAGAGAGAGAGGAGAGAGAGGTGAGAGATAGAGAGAGAGAGAGAGAGAGAGAGAGAGAGAGGTGAGAGAGACACATCGTTTAGTTGTCGCCCAAGCATGTGCCTGGACCAGGGCCAGGGATTGACTCTGCAACCCCCATATCTGACCGGGAATTAAACCCGTGACACTTTGGCGCGCAGGCCGATGCTCTACCCACTCACTGCGCACCAGCCAGGGCTCAGCTCCCTTTGGACGAAGAGAAACCAGAAGCCAACTCGGGCCTTCAGCAGGTGAGAGCATTCGGCTTGAATCAACAGCAGCGTGTTTACTTGTTCGCTTACCATCAACCAGTGGCAAGAGAAACTGTTTATTTTTCCATTTATGCTCACGACACAGGACTTCATTTTAAAATACAAATTTAAAACGAAAAAAACCTTTTACTTCAACAGCATGGTGGATATCATGAACAATATTGCATTGCATACTTGGAAGTTGCTACGAGAGATCTTAAATGTCCTCACCCTCACCACAACAAACAAATGGTAATTATGGGATAAAGGATGTGAGAGCTAACCTTTTGCGGTAAACATTTCATAATATTTACATGTATTAAATCATCACATGGTACGCCTTCAGCTTCCACATGTTATATGTCAACTGTATCTCAATACCACTGCGAGGACAAAAGAGGAACACGCTGTAAACTGAAAACACGACGCGTGGCCATGCATTTAAAGGCTACACAGAATTAAAAATTAATTAGCACCGACCCAGAGAAAGCTCCGCATTTTAATTCTGAACAAAAGAAATGGCCAGGCACACAAAATGCAATCAGGCCCTCGCTGGCCTGGCTCAGTGGGTAGGTTGTCAGCCCGCAGACGGAAGGGTCCAGGGTTCGATTCCCAGTTGAGGGCACATACCCGGGTTGCGGGCTCAAGCCCCAGCGTGCAGGAGGCAGCCGATCCAAGAGTCTCTATCGTCAGTGATGTTTCTATCTCTCTCCTTCTTCCTTCCTGTCTGAAATCAATAATAAAAAAAGAATTTTTAAAAAGCAATCTGAATGATCTCTTTTCTGGTCAGACAGAGGCAAAATTATACATTGGAGGCTCACAGGAAGAAGTAAGGGGAAGTGCTCTAAATGTGGGGACATCTCTGTGGAAGCAGCGGAGGCTACAATATAAAAGAGATGATGAGTTCTCTGGAATTTTTTTTTTAATCCTCCACTGAGGATTTTTTATTTTATTTCATTGATTTTAGGGGGGAGAGGGGAGGGGAGGAGAGAGAGAGAGAGAGAGAGAGAGAGGGAGGCTGGCTGCCTCCCAGAGATGCCCTGACCGGGGACTGAACCCCAAACCTGGGCATGTGGTGAACGGTGACCCCCTGGTTCCCCAGTCGATGCTCAGCCTCCGAGCCGCACCTGGGAACTGCGACCTGGCACCCATCTGTCCCTCTCGCCCGGGGCCTCCTGTGTCCGTGTGGTTTTCTGTGTGTTTTGGAAGCCCCAAGAGCAAGGCTTTGTGTTTCTTCTTCTTGCGGTCACTGCGGCAGGGTCAGCTGGAAGGCTCTTGGGAGAACCCAGTGGGAGGGACCCGCGTGGGAAGGAGGAGGCAGGAAGCCGTGGGGGAAGGGAGCGGCGCCGAGAGCGCGAGTGGGTAGTGGATTAGAAGAGAAAGCGTTTCCCTGGGCGTGAGGGAGGGCCCTGGGCTGGCAATCTCCGTTTTACACGGCATTTCCTTCCCACCGGGCGGTCATGGTCACTTCTCGGCTTGCCTGCCTCCTGCGACGGGGAGCTCCCTTCCTCCTGGGCCACCCCCTCGGCCTGGGACAGCTGTGCATTGCATTCAGAGCTTCTCCGTGTCTCCCCGCATCCTGTGCTCGCTGGCTTCCTTCCAAGTGGCAGCCTTTTCATCTTTCAAGGCCAGAGGACGTCCTCCAAGGAGAGCCTTTTCGTTTCCAAGGAAGGTTTTGTCTCTGGGCTGCTCAGGGGCGGGTGCAGCGAGCTCTGCCCACCGCCGGCTCCGCCTGAAGCGTGGCGTCCACGGTGACACCGCACGGTGGGTGTGGGGCTGGCCGGTCACAGCGCGCGGCGGCGGCTCCAAACCTGGGGCCGATTTGCCTCTGGGGCACATCTGGCAGCGTCTGGAGACATCTTGGTGGGTCACAAGGGGTGCAAGTGTGCCCGCTGCCGGTGTCGGGCGGGTAGAGGCAGGGTAGAGGCCACGACCGGAACAGCCCCCCACAACACAGAATCATCCAGCCCCAAACGCCAGTGGTGCTGTGGTTGGGTCGCCCCGGCATAGAGAGGCCCAGGCAATGCTCCTTGGCCTCCAGGAACGCGGCCTCCGACGGCGTGAGCCTGCAGCCCACTGGCCTGGGGTAAAACCTACTGTCCACCAGGAACCTGTCACCTTTCCCTCCCGCAGACCAGGCTTACAGAGTAGCTTCTCCACCCACGGCTGAGCCAAGCAGGGGAGCAGAGAGTCTCGCTCAGGCCCGCCACGCTCTGCCCGTGTCTGCACGTCACCCACACTGCCACGGGCACCGCCATCTCGGGCCTGAAGGACCAGAATAACATGCATAGCAAATGCGCATCCGGTAGTTCACACGCGTGGGGTGTGTCCTAGTGGATGTGGAGACTGTTTTAAAGCTCCGCACCAGCGATGAGGTGGGTGTGATTGTCACTGTGTCCATTTTACGGAGGAGGAAACTGCGGCTCTGAGCCATCAGGTACTTGCCCCAGGTTACAGGACTGGGAAGCGGAGAAGCTGAGTCTCCAAATCCAGGGTGCCTGGCTCCAGGGTCTGTGTTCTTTCTTTTCTATAAAAAAAAAATAAAATATTATGTATATGTTAATTTTAGAGAGGAAGGGAGAGGGAGAGAGAATCGTGGATCAGCTGCCTCCTGCATACCCCCACTGCAACCTGGGCATGTGCCCTGACCGGGAATTGAACTGTGACCTCCTGGTTCCTAGGTTGATGCTCAACCCCTGAGCCACGCCGGCCGGGCCAGAGTCTGTGCTCCTGAGGCCACTCTGACGGGTGGTGTCTCCTTGCCTCTCCTGTGGCCCCTTCAGGATGTGGTCTTCAAGCAGCTCCCAGTGAGCTTGTAAGCATGCAAATGGGATCCTGTTTGTCACTTCCCTGCATGACACCCTCCAGTGGCTGCTTGTGCACTTCGGATGCAGTTCCTAACGCAGGGCCCACTTGCTCTCCAAGCTGACCGCTGACTGCCCGCGCTCCCCTTTGCTCCCTCTGCACCCCACACCCAGCTCCTCCCGGCTCCTCAAAACGCCAGCGCCTTCCTTCTGGGGTCTCTGCCCTTGTGGGGCCTTCTGCCTGGAGACCCTACCCTGGCCCTGCTCTTCACAAGCCTGGTTCCTTCTCAGCCTTCAGTTTACACTATGGGGACACCTCCTCCGGGATGCCTACCCTGGTTTCTTCCTGCAGGCCTCCCACCGTAATCTTTGCCCCGTGTTAGCTGCAGTCACTGTGCCCTGTGGCTGTCCCTCACCTCAGTCTCACAATCTGCCATCATCTTGCTTGTTGGTTCTTTTCCCCGCTTCTGGTTCTCATCTCAGAGAGGAGAGAGCTTGCTCAGCGCTGGAGCCAAACCCCAGCGCCCAGCCTATTAGGGAGGGAGGGAGAGAGAGAGAGAGAGAGGAGTAGCCTTTGCTACTTCTGATTCCCATTTTACAGATTAGAAAATTGAGGTTCCCAGAGGTTGAGGGACTCCCCTAATGCCACATGCACAGTGTGTGGGTGTTGTTGGAGGGTACGGGGTATAGACCCAGGAGGGCTCTGAAGTGGGGGTCCAGACTTCACCCCTGACGCTGGACTGCCTCACCCAGGACATTCTTCCGTTACCTTATACCCTAAGCCACGGGAAAAGCCAGGGCTGGGAGGAGACTGGGGGCTGAGCAGAAAGATCTAAGGAACAAGGCGAGTTCAGCCAGGACACAAGAAAGAGGCCGGATTTGGAGCGTGGAGAGGAGCCGGGAGGAGGGGACATGCAGGCAGAGAGATTTTTCCCAGCAATTAACACGGGCTTCATAGAAACGGAAAGTGTTCCTGGCAGCCTTGCCCTCTTAATACATCATATCTTTAATCCCCGGCGCCCTCTGACCTTACCCATAATCCCTCCTCTTTTGTGCTGCTGCCTAAACCCTTCCTACCCCAGACCAAGTGCTATGTCCCCGGTGGGGTCTGCTCAGACGAGAGCCGGTGGCCTGGAGCTAGGGGGTGGGGGGTGGGGGAGGGGGAAGAATACATTCCCCCAAGTGTTTGACCAACAAAATCCAGCTAAACTCCCGGCCCGCGTGGTAAACTGTTCCTCTGAAAGCCTCGGCGCCCCCCCGCCCCCCCCCCCGCCCCCTCCCTCCGTGCTCCCTGCCGTCGCAGAGACACAAAGCTGGGCCTGGATTATCTTAATTTCCATATGGAGAGCTGTGTAAGCCAGTTCAATGCATGGCCAGTCATTTTGTTCACAACTTTGCAGCAAGCAGGAGCAAAAGCCGCTGGGAAATTAGCCATTCATCCTATCTCACCTTGTGTGTGCATGCGCAGATCAGTAAATACGGCACGGAGCCCTGCGCCTTTGTTAATTACCGGTCGCGCCTGGTGCGGGG